>JAWWLR010000002.1:25225439-25236401 GCA_035041075.1 Acraspis erinacei
ACACCGATAATGGCATTTCAGGTCTGGTGGGGGAAATCCAAGATGTCTGCATGCCGAGGGCCAACCAAACATACCAATTGCATTGGACGAAACTTAATTATTTTAATCATTGGGAAAAAAATGAATATTCGCCATCAGTTTATTTGAATATTAGTTTGTTAGTTTTTAATAGCTATTCAATTCAATAATAAAATTTAGAATTTTTTTTCATCAAGATTTTATGATTTTATTGATTAGCTTTCGAAATCTAAGAAAGAATATAAAAATACATTTATATCGATAAATAATTTTTGCCGAAGTTACTAACAACATAAAGATTACTTTCCATACGATAATTGGAATTATTGATTGGCCCTCACTGTGCGGCCAGCTTGCCTGCTGACGTCACTTAGGGAAATAACTCCTTAGAAGGGGGGTGGGGGCTTCCATTCTACTGCCCAATCTAAAAAATGTGTCACGTGGCGGCGCTAGTAGTAACTTTGTTCTACAAAACCATGCAGTGTCACAGGAAAAATTATATAAAAATTACAAAATAAATATTTTAAAAACCCTTTAAAATCATTTTTTTCACAGAGCAGACTCAGGTAGCAAATGATACTGATGTGCCTACTTATTATTTTTTTTTAATATAATAAAAGCGGCATAATTGACTTAATTCAAAGAAACAAATTGCATGGATATTCAGAACCTATAAGAAAAAAATAAATAACGAATACACAAATTAATGAGAATAATTGCCGAAAATATATTTTATTACCGAATTATGAAATTTCACATAACGAAAGGATTTTTAATTGTACAGAAAATAAAATTCCGAATTTAAAAATATCCGAAGCTAAAATTCACCGACTTTGAGGCCGACTTATAAAATAAACGAATTATTAAATTCCAGCAAATATTTCAATTCCGCAAATTTAGAATTTCTGAACATAGTTAATTTATTATTAATTTATGAAATAATAAATAAGGGAAACAATTTAATTTACCATCAATTAATAATTTATTCATTATTTTCGGCAATCTTAAATTTCGGCAAATTTAAATTGCAGAAATAAAAATATTTATGGGAATTTAGGAATTTATTTATTTTATAATTCGGTCAATTTATCATTTGTTTTTAAATTTATATAAATATAATTTTCATACAACTCTTGAGAAGCTTAAATTTTTTTTTAATATTTCAGACGCATCAGAAAAAAGTCTAGAAGATTTTAAAGACATTTTTTTATTTTATAGGATTTTACCAAATATTATGAAAAATTCAAGTCTTTTTAAAAGATGCTTAGGACTTTTAGAAGTTAGGAAGGAATCAATAAATATTTATTAAATTTTCGTAAATTTTTCCCTGTTTTTAAATATTTATAATCTATTTAAAACGTTTTAAATTCCCGAAAATATTTTTTACTGGCTCGAATTTTTCTCCACATTTTCAAATATCGTTTAATTTAAAAAATATATAATTTCCTTATAATCTTCTAAATTTTCCCAGAAATTTTAAGAACATTTTTTTATTCTTTTGAAAACTTTCGAAATTATTTTAAACCTCCTAAACTTTAGTTTGGAAATCTTTTAAAATTTAAAATTAATTTTGAATCTCTTCAATTCTACCAAATATTTCTGGGATTTACTCATTTTTTATTTGTTTTATTATGTAAAGTTAGCAAACTGAAACATTCTGAAAATAAAAAAAATATTTAAAATTTTCACACGAATATAAGGACAGTTATTCTTTTAAATCTTGTCAGACCTTCTACACCTTCTAATGACTTAAAATTATTTAAATCTTTTCTGCAAAATTAAAAAAATTGCCGCAAAATCTGTCAGCTTCTTTTTAAATAATCGTTTTAAATTAATTTTTCAAAATAAGATATGAAGATATAATTTTAATTTTTCCTAGAAACCTGAAAAGAATGTTTTTTATTTTTGTCAAACTTTACAAAATTCTTTAAAAAATCTTTTCAAGTTTTAATTATTTTTGAATCGTTTCAAAACTTTTGAATATCTCTTAAACTTACTCAAATTCTTTCTAAAATTATTTAATATGGCAAATTTTATAAATTTTGCTATAATATCTTTAAACTTTTTAAAAATTTGAGGAAATAATTCATTCTACACGACAAAAGTCATAAAACCGTAAAAAAACTAGAACAAAGTTACTACTAGTGCCGCCGCATGGCCATTTTCGACTCTCGGTGACAGGAGGCTGCTCTTAGCCCTCTTAGCATTCGAAACATAACCTGAAAATCAGCTGTCAAAAATGGAATTTTCAGACGATTCGATTAAAACAATTATAAATAATCATGGCATTAATTTACTCAATGATGAAACGTTTGATCAATTACTGAGTTTTGCTGTCACTCGGATTTGTGAAGAATCAACGGATAAGAGTAAGTCAAATATAATTCAAGCTAAAGAAAAACTTATTGGATATTTTGGATTTGAAAGTATATTTCGAAAAATTACTATTTTAGAGCTAAAAAATAATTTTTCTAATTTGAATTTCCTTCTTTGATTATATTCTGCAAAGTTTTCGGCAACATTAGAGTAATCGAAAACGTTCCAAATTTGAAAAGGTTCGATATTTGAAAACATTCGAAATTTGAAAACGTTCGATTTTTGAAAACGTTCGAAATTTGAAAACGCGCTATTTTTGAATATTCCTGATGATAATTTGCAGCATACAAGTTTCTTAATTATTATTCTGTGATTTAGTATATTATAAAGAATTATTTTTAATTTACATTGAATTCTCTGGAATTCTTTCAACATTCTTAATATTATTTGGAATTCTTTTAACTTCCTGGAAATCGTCTGAATTCCTTGGATTCCCTAAATGGCCTCAAATCCTCTGAATTCCTGAAATGAATTTTCTAATTTCATTGAATATTCTGAACTTTCCTAAATTCGAAATTTACTGAATTCCTGAAATTCCTTGAAATCATTTAATATTCAGAATTCCTGGAATTCTATGAGTTTTTTAAATTCTGTAAATTCTGAATTCCTTGAAACCTATGAAATTCTTCAATATTCTTAATTCCTGATATTCTTAGAATTTTTTTAATTCGTTGAATTCCTGGAATTCATTCATTTTTCTTCATTCGTTGCATTTTTTAATATTCCGAATTCCTGAAATTCCTATTATTTTCAGAATTCACGGAATTCTCTGAAATTGTTTAATTTTCTTAATGGCCGGAATTCCATGAATTCCTTAAATATTCTGAATTCCTGAAATTCCTTTTATTTTGAGAACTCACGGAATTCCGGAAAACCTCTGAATTTTCTAAAATCTACAAAATTGTTTAATATTCTTAATGCCCGGAAATCCTTGATTTTCTAAAATATTCCGAATTCCTGAAATTCCTTGAATTCCTTAAATATTCAGAATTCAGTAAATTCTTGAAAAATTCTGAAATTCCTTCAAATCTCTGCAATTCTTCAATATTCGGAATTCGTGAAATTCCTTGAAATCCTTTAATATTCTAAAATTCGCCGAATTTTTGAAATTCTTTAAATTCTTGAAACTTCTTTTATATTCGGAATTCACAGAATTCCTGAAAATCTCTGAATTCCTGAAAATCTTTGAAATCCGAAAATTCTTTGAACTCCTGAAATTCGTTTAATTTATGAAATATTCTGAATTCCGGAAATTCCTTGAATTTCAAAAATATTCTGAATTCCTGAAATTCTTTGAAATCCTAAATTCCTTAAATATTAGAAAATCTATGAAATTCTACTATATTATGAATTCCTAAAATTGGTTAAATTTTTTGAACTCCTGAAATTCGTTAAATTTCTTAAATATTCTGAATTACTGATATTCTTTGAATTTTTGAAATTCGTACAATTACTGAAATTTGTGTAATTTTTGTAATTCATTGAATTTCTTAAATATTCGGAATTCATACAATTCTTTTTATATTCGGAATTCAGTGAATTCTTGAAATTCGCTGAATTCCTGAAATTCTTGGAGTTTCTTAAATATTCAGAATTCGTGGAAATTCCTTTTATATTCGGAATTCACCGATTTACTGAAAATATCTGAATTTCTTGACATTTTTTTTTCTTTTTCTAATCTAATTTTTTTTTCTAATCTAATTCCAGAAATTCCTCGACATCTATGAAATCCTTAAATATTCTGAATTCCTGAAATTCCTTTAATTTCACAAATATTCTAAATTCCTTGAATTCCTTAAATATTTGAAATTTCTCAGCATTTTTTTAAATTTCTTAAATATTCTGAATTCGTGAAATTCGTTGAATTTCACAAATATTCTGAATTCCTGAAATTCCTTTTATATTCGAAATTAACTGAATTCCTTAAAATATATGAATTCTTTGAAATCTATTAAATCTTCAATATTCTAAATTCCCGGAATTCATGGAATTACTTAAATATTCTGAATTTCTTAAATTCTTTGAATTTTGTAAATTCGCGCTATTCCAGAAATTCATGTAATTTTCTTAATTGATTGATTTTCTTAAATATTCTGAATTCATAACATTCTTTGAGATTCTTAAATATTCCGAATTCCTGACATTCTTTTTATATTCAGAATTCAATGAATTCCTAAAAATCTCTGAAATCCGTCAATATTCTGAATTCGTGAAATTCGTTGAATTTCTTAAATTCTTTAAGTTTCACAAATATTTTGAAATAATGGAATTCCTTTTATATTCGAAATTCACAGAATTCCTGAAAATATCTGGATTTATTAAAATATATGAAATCGTTCAATATTCTAAATTCCCGGAATTACTTAAATAATATGAATTCCTGATATTCGTTAAATTCCTTAAATATTCTGAATTCCTTCAATTCTTTTCAATTATTTCAATTCACTGAATTCTTGAAAATCTTTGAAATCCTGAACTTCGTTTATTTTCTGAAATATTCTGAATTTCAAAAATATTCTGAATTTCAAAAGTATTCTGAATTCCTGAAATTCCTTGAAATCCGAAATCTTTAAATATTAGAAAATCTATGAAATTCTGCAATATTCTGAATTCCTAAAATTGGTTAAATTCATTGAATTTCTTGAATCCGTTGAACTCCTGAAACTCGTTGATTTTCTTAAATATTCTGAATTTCTGAAATTCCTTGAATTCCTGAAAATATCTTAATTCCTTGAAATCTATGAAATTGATTAATATTCTAAATCCCGGAATCTCTTGAATTCCTTAAATATTCTGAAATTCCTTTAATTCCTTAAATATTCGGAATTTTTTAAATTTCTTAAATATTTGGAAATCACTGAATTCCTAAGAATCTCTGAATTCCAGAAAATCTTTGTAATCCTGAAATTCGTTGAATTTCTGAAAATCTCTTATTTCTATAAAATCCTTTAATCTCTGAAATCCGTTAAATTCCACGAACTCAATGAAATCCTTTTATATTCATAATTCACGGAATTCCTGAAAACCTCGGAATTCCTTCAAATCCGATTTCCTGAAAATATCTGAATTTCTTGAAAATCTTTGAAATCCTGAATTTCATTGAATTTCTGAAATATTCTGAATTCCTGAAATTCGTTGAATTCCTGAAATTTATCGAATTCCTGAAATTGATAGAATTTCACAAATATTAGGAAATCTATGAAATTCTTCAATATTCTGAATTCCTAAAATTGATTAAATTCGTGAAATTCGATGAATTTCTTGAATTCGTTGAATTTCTTAAGTATTCTGAATTTCAGAAATTCTTAGAATTCCTGAAAATATCTGAATTCCTTTAAATCGTTCAATATTCTAAATTCCCAGAATTCATTGAATTGAATATTTGGAATTTAGGAATTCCGGAAAATATCTGAATTCGTGAAATTCCTTGAAATCCTTCAATATTCTGAAATTATTTGAATTTTTTTAATATTTTGAATTCCTGAATTTCTTTGAAATCCTCAAATCTGATTAATTCCTCAAATTGGTTGAATTGTTGAAATTCGTTGAATTCCTGGAATTCTTTGCATTTATTAAATATTGTAAATTCCTAAAATTCCTTCAAATTTTAAATTCCTTTAATATTTGAAATTTTCTGATTTCTTAAAAATCTCTAAATACATTAAATTCCCTGAAATTCTTAAATCTCCTGAATTCCTTGAATATTCGGTATTCCCTAAATCCCTGACAATATTTTAATTCCTCGAATATTCGAAATTCCCCGAACTCTTTACATATTCTGAATTATCGGAATCCTCTAAACTCCTTGAATATTCCGAATTCCTTGGATTACCCGAACTTTCTTAAATATTATAAATTCTGAGAATGTTCCGAATTCTCTGAAATCCCTGAATTCCTTCAATTCCTCTCAATTCCTCTTAAGTATCTGCATTATTTGGATATCCTTAGAATTCAGCAAACTTTAAAAATTCAGAAAATTGCACGAATTGAGGTAATCACGCGAATTAAAAGAATTAAAATAGATCCGGGAATTTAGAGGCATTCAGAAAGATTGATAAGAAATCAAGAGAATTAAAAAGGATTTCAATGATTTTTTCTTTAAAAACAGTCTCAAGAACTCAAAAGAATTCAAAGGAATTAAACGTGAATTCAAAATAATATACAAAATCAGAAAATTTACCGTAAAATTGACATGACAAATTGATTTTTTAGCACTCGCAGAAATTTATGGATCAAAACCAGATCTAGTTAAAAATGCTTACGCAGGAATGACAAGTTTACTCGTGCAAGC
The DNA here is from genome assembly GCA_035041075.1 of Acraspis erinacei. NCBI lineage: Eukaryota > Metazoa > Arthropoda > Insecta > Hymenoptera > Cynipidae > Acraspis > Acraspis erinacei. The sequence continues at coordinate 25,232,125 of JAWWLR010000002.1, forward strand.
CACAAGGCATGATTTAGCGAAAGAAAAATTATCGGAATCATTAAGTAGCTCGTCCCTCAAAAAAGAGCAAATCGAAAAATTGTGCGAGGCCTTCGAAAAAAACAAGGACCGATTTAAGCACAAGTTGGAAATCGTTGGGGGCGGACTTCCTCATCTTGTAGGTGTCAACTGGAAATTGGATTACTGCGTAAAAGTAATTCTATCCTTTTCAAAATAATATAATTATTCCAATAGAATTAATTTATCAGGGTGGCGATTTGACCGGGAAACCGGGAAATGCATGGTAATTTAATTAAAAATCCGGTGATTTACTTCTGATCGTTGTAAAATTCAAGTTTTTATTATTTTAATAATTTTTTTTCGATTTAGAAAAGTGGTTTATTCGAATGAAAATGTTTAAAAAGAATTGTAGTTTAAAAATTCTTCCGAAGTTTAGAAGTAGTATTTTAAAGAGAAAATATTTCTAAATTATAATACAATTTTTTTTTATAACATTTTTCGTTGTGCATTTAGCTTTTTTTCTTGAAAATTCAACAAGTTGCGGTTACAAATTAAATTCTTTTGTTAGAAATTAATTTTCTCGTTTGAAAATTCATAATTATAATGGAAAATTCACCTCTTTTTGGAAATGTAATTTTTTGTTGAAAAACTATTTTTTTAACTAAAAATTCAACTATTCTGGTAGAAAATTTAACGATTTTGCTAAAAATCGTTTTTTTTATTGAGCATTACATTTTTTTATACAATTTAGCTAATCTATTTTTGAATGAAAATTTATAAAATTTGAATGAAAATTTATTGCCCTTTTTTGTAGAAAATTAATCTTTATGGTTGAAAATTCTTCTCTTCGGTTAAAAAATGAAATATTCCAGTTAAATATTTTTCATTTTAGTTGAAAATTTATATTTTAAGCTGGAAATAATATTACTTGCTTGAAAGTTTTGATTAAAAATTTATTTCTTTGGTTGAAGAATAAGGTATTTGATTGAAAATTTGTATTTTCTTTGTATGCAAAGATTTTTTTCGAAAAGTAAACTATTTTGTTGAAAATTTTTTAATTTTTTGGTTGAAAATTCTTTTATTTTTTCTTGAAAATTCAGCTACTTGCAGTTAAAAGCTAAACTTTTTTTTTGCAAAAAATTGGTTTTGTTTTTATTAACAATTCGATTTTTAGAGGAAAATTCAACTAATCTATTTTTGCATGCAAATTTATCTTTTTTTAATAAAAATTCAACTATTTTGTTGAAAATTTATACTTTTTATTTAAAAATTAAACTATTTTTTCGAAAATTTCATGTGATTTGTGGAAAATTCGTCCTTTTTTATAGAAAATTAATCTTTATGTTTCAAAATTCTTCTTTTCGGTTAAAAATTCAAATATTCCAGTTAAATATTTATCATTTTATTTGAAAATTCATGTTTTAGGTTGGCAATAAAATTACTTGCTTGAAAGTTAAAATATTTTGTTAAAAATTAATTTTTTTGTTGAATATTATTCATAGTGTTAATTTAAAATTCCCCTCTTTTTGGAAATGTCATTTTTTGTGAAAAAAAATATTTTTTTAACTAAAAATTCAACTATTCTAATAGAAAATGTAACGATTTTGCCAAAAATCTTTTTTTAAAACTATTTTGTTTAAAATTTATATTTTTTATTTAAAAATTAAATTATTTTTTTTAAACCTTATATTTATATTTTAAAACTGATTTTTTTGTTATTAAACTTAGTTGAAAGTTAAAATTTTTGTAAAAAAATTAATTTTTTGTTTGAAGTTTCATAATTTTGATTAAAAATTTATATCCTTGGTTGAAGAATAACGTATTTGATTGAAAATTTGTATTTTACTTGGATGCAAAGGAATTTTTTTTACTGAAAATTAATCTATTTTGTTGAAATTTTTTTTATTTTTTGGTTAAAAATTATGTTTTTTATGAAGCTATTATTCCAGTTGAAAATTCCATTATTTTAGTTAAAAAATTCACCTCTTTCGTTGAACAGTAATTTTTTAATTAAAAATTTAACTATTTCATTTTTGGTTGAATAATGAAATATTCTAGTTGAAAATACGTATTTTTTGTTGAACTTTGATTTTTTAACTTAAAACTTAATTCTTTAAGTTTTGGTTGAAAATTAATCTTTTTTAGTAAACAATTTTTTTCTTGAAAATTCAACTACTTGCAGTTAAAAGCTAAACTCTTTTTTTGAAAATTGACTTTTTGGTGAATATTATTCATAGTTGCAATTTAAAATTTATATCTTTTTGGAAATGTCATTGTTTTGTGAAAAAACTATTTTTTTAAACTAAAAATTCAACTATTCTAGTAGAAAATTTAACGATTTATATTTTTTATTTAAAAATTAAACTATTTTTTCAAAAAATTCATGTAATTTGTGGAAAATTCGTCCTTTTTTTGTAGAAAATTAATCTTCATGGTTTAAAATTTTTCTTTTCGGTTAAAAATTAAAGTATTCCAGTTAAATATTTTTCATTTTAGTTGAAAATTTATATTTTAGGTTAGAAATAAAATTACTTGCTTGAAAGTTAAAATATTTTGTTTTAAATTAATTCTTTTGTTGAATATTATTCATAATTGTAATTGAAAATTCATCTCTTTTTCGAAATATAACTAATTTGTTGAAAAATTATTTTTTAAACTAAAAATGCAACTATTCTAGTAGAAAATTTAACGATTTTACCAAAAATAGTTTTTTTTTTTAATGAAGAATTAGATTTTTAACGGCAAATTCAACTATTTTGTTCAAAATTTATATTTTTTATTTAAAAATTAAACTATTTTTTCCAAAATTTCATGTAATTTGTGGAAAATTCGTTCTTTTTTGTAGAAAATTAATCTTTGTTTTCAAACTGATCTTTTTGTTATAAAACTCAAATATTTCGGTTAAAGATTCGTCATTTTAGTTGAAAATTTATCTTTTGGGTTGGAAATAAAATTACTTAGTTGAAAGTTAAAATTTTTGTAAAAAATTAATTTTTTGTTTGAAGTTTCGTAATTTTGATTAAAAATTTATTTCTTTGGTTGAAAAATGAGCTATTTGATTGAAAATTTGTATTTTCTGTGGATGCTAAGATTTTTTTCAGAAAATTAAACTATTTTGTTGAAATTTTTTCATTTTTTGGTTGAAAATTCTTTTATTTTTTCTTGAAAATTCAGCTACTTGCAGCTAAAAGCTAAACTCTTTTTTTGAAAATTATTTTTTTTTAGTTGAATATTATTCATAATTGTAATTTAAAATTCACCTCTTTTTGGAAATGTAAGTTTTTTGTTGAAAAACTATTTTTTTTAACTACAAATTCAACTATTCTAGTACAAAATTTAACGATTTGGCAAAAAATTGATTTTGTTTTTATTAACAATTCGATTTTAAGCGGGAAATTCAACTAATCTATTTTTGAATGCAAATTTATCTTTTTTTAATAAAAATTCAACTATTTGGTTGAAAATTTCTACTTTTTATTTAAAAATAAAAATATTTTTCAAAAAATTCATGTTATTTGTGGAAAATTCGTCCTTTTTTGCAGAAAATTAATCTTTTTGTTTTAAAATACTTGCTTTAAAGTTAAAATATTTTGTTAAAAATTAATTTTTTGGATGAATATTATTCATAACTGTAATTGAAAATTCACCTCTTTTTGGAAAATAAAAATTCAACAACTTGGTTGAAAATTTATATTTTTTATTTAAAAATTAAACTATTTTTTTAAATTCACGTAATTTTTCGAAAATTCGTCCTTTTTTGCAGAAAATTAATTTTTATGGTTGATAATTTTTTTTTATAAGATTCAACTATTCCAGTTTTTGGTTGAAGTTTCGCCATTTTAATTAAAAATTTATTTCTTTGGTTGAAAAAAATGAGCTATTTGATTGAAAACTTGTATTTTATTTGCATGAAAAGAAATTTTTTGCCGAAAAGTAAACTATTTTTTTGAAATTTTTGGTTGAAAATGATTTTTTTAATGAAAATTAATATTTAATATTTAAAAAAATTTTATTTAATAAATAATATAAATAATAATAAATAATATTTAATAATAATAATAATAATAATAATAATGTTTTGAATATTGATATTTTTTATTTGAAAGTTAGTTTTTTTTGTTGTTGAAAATTGAAGTTTTTAACGCAGAATTTAACTATTGACTTTCTGGTTGAAAATATATCTTTTTTAGCTGAAAATTATTTTTTTTTTAATTAAAATTTAATTAAATTTATAATTTTTTAATTAAAAATTAAAATATTTTTTTAAAATTTGTTTT
>JAWWLR010000002.1:25238476-25251230 GCA_035041075.1 Acraspis erinacei
TTTGACGAATTCAACTTTTAACAGTTAAATGTTTATCATTTTAGTTGAAAATTCATCTTTTGATTGAAAATAAAATTACTTACTTGAAAATAAAACATCTCTTGTTAAAAAATATTATTTTTTGGTTGAAGATTCATCACTTTAATTAAAAATTATTTTCTTTGGTTGAAAAATTAGCTATTTGATTGAAAACTTGTATTCTTTCGATGTAAAGAAATTTTTTCTCGAAAATTAAACTCTTGTTAAATAAATTTTCTTTTTTGGTTGAAAATTATTTTTTTATGCAACTATTATTCCAGTTCAAACTTCACCTCTTTGCCTGAACATTAATTTTTAACTAAAAATTTAATAATTCCATTTTTATTTGCATAATAAAATATTTTTAAAAGTTAATTTTTGTAACTAAAAATGTAACCACTTCATTTTTTGTTAAAAACGAATTTTTTAAGTTTAAAATTCAACTATTTCGTATCAAAAATTATGTATTTTGTTGATAAATTGTATTGGATGAAAAGTAATATTTTGTTAATTAATTTTATTGTTTAAAAATTATTTTTTTTAGTTGAAAATTCAAGTATTGCAGTTGAAGATTCATCATTTTATTTAAAAATGTATTTATTTTGAAATTTTTTGCTCTGTTTTGTTCAAGGATGTTTAGATAAACGTCAGGATTTAAAATAAATTTTTGAGTTTTGCGGAAAATACTTTTACTTGACCAGGAATATTGAAAAACACGGCCGAAAAAAAACCGCCTAATCGCCACCCTGTTAGTTATTATTTTTCAGGGATCACAGTCGTTCTGCCGTTCAATTCTAGGAAAAATGGGGTAATTTTTTTCGAAAGAAAGGGAATTTTCTTTTTAAAAAAGAGAATTTTTCCTTTTAAAAATACGAGCGGAATGAATTAAAACAATTAATTTTCTTGATTGGAAATTTATCATTTTGGAAAAATCTTTTTTTTTTTAAACCATGGTTGAAAGTTGATCTTTTTAATTTATAAAATTCAATTTTTTTATAAATTGACTTTTTTAGCTAAAAATTCAACGATTTGATAGAGAATTAAACTATTTAATTAATTCACTAACAAAAATTTAACTATCTTGTTAAAAAAAATTTATATTGCATTACAAATTATTCTTCTTGGTTGAAAATGATCTTTTTGGCTTGAAATTTGAAATAGTTTGCTGAAAATTTATCTTTTTTGTCGTCTTGTTTTTTATTTTAAATTGAAAGTTGTTTTTTTTGGTAATTCGTTTTTTTGTGTTTAAGATTATGTTTTTTTTAACTACAAATTTAACTGTTCAGATAATAATTAATCTTTTTGGTTGAAAATTTATCTCCGGGGTTTAAAATTTAAATATTTGGTTGTAAATTTTTTTTCTTATGGATTCAACTATTTCTTATTTAAAATTGAAACTTTTTTGATGAAACATCAACTATTAATATTTTTTTAGATTTATTTTTGAAAATATTATTAATTGGTGGAGAATTTAACGACTTTGTTTAAAAATTCAATTAATTTTTTATTTGTTTAAAAAATCGTTTTTTTGTTGAGAATTATTTTTGTTGTAAGTAAAAATTTAACTGTTACGTTTTTGATTGAAAATTAATATTTTTTTCGTTAAAAATGTAATTATTTGGTATATAATAATTAATCTTCTTGGTGAAAAATTTATCTTTCTGGTAGAAAATTCATCATTTTAGTTTAAAAAATGTATCATTTTGATTTCAAATTTATTTTTTTGTTTGAAGATTCATTATATTAGTCGGAAAGTTCCTTTCTCTGTTGAAAAATTTTAATGTTTTGTTGAAAAGTTAAAAGTTTGGTTAAATATTGATACTTTTTGGTTGAAATCCAACTTTTTGGTACAAAATTCGTCTTTTTTGGCTTGAAATTTATTTTTTTTAGATTAAGCTTTATTATTTAATTTAAAAATTATTTTTCTTCGCTTAAAGATTAAACTATTTTGGTAGAAAATACAACTATTTGGTTGATTTTTAGCTTCAAAATTAAAAAAAAATTGAAACATCGTACTTTCTTGGTGGAAATAGCAACAATTATATTTCTTGTCGAGGATTCATTTTTCATGGTTTAAATTTTAATAATTAGTAGAAAATTTAATTATTTTGATGAAAAATTAAATTCATCCTTTTTGGTTAAAACTCTACTGTTTTCTATTTAAAATGAAAATTTGTATTGGTTTAAGATTAAAATATTCCCGTTGAAGATTTATGACTTTTGATTAAAATTGATCATTTTGGTTGAAAGTTCATTTTTTTAACTGAAAATTTAAATATTTAATTTTCAATTGAATATTGATCTTTTTTAGTTGAAAATTCGTTTTTTTTTTGTTGAAAATTCGTTTTTTTTTGTTGAAAAGTAATTTTTTTACCTCAAAAATTTACCTATTAATTTTTTGGTTGAAAACGGATCTTTTTGAAATTCAAATTTCAATTCATCGGTTAAAAATTGAAAATCAACCTTCTTTGAAAATTCATGTTTTTGGTTGAAATTAATTTTTTTAACTGAAAATTTAAATATAGAATTTTCAGTTCTCTTTTTTAGTTTAAAATTAATTTTTTCTTGTTTGAAAATTAATTTTTTAAGTCAGAATTTAACTGTAGAAGTTTTGGTAGAAAATGGATCCTTTTTAGTAGAAGATTCAACTATTTGGTTAAAAATATTGATATTTCTTTAAAAATTCCCATTTTTTTATTTCAACTATTCCAGTTAAAGATTTATCATTTTAATTAAAAATTAATCACTTTGGTTGATTTTTTACTGAAAATTTAAATATTAAATTTTTAGTTCAATATTGATCTTTTTTTAGTTGAAAATTAATTCTCTTAACGCACAATTTTACAATCGCATTTTTTGTTGCAAATTTTTTTTTTAGTTAAAAATTCGAGTGTTTGGTTAAAATTCTATATATTTCGTTTTACTGAAAATTTAACTTCGAATTTTTTGTTAGATATTGATATTTTTTAGTGAAAAATTCCTTTTTTTAAACTCTCCATTTATCTATTGTATTTTTTGTTGAACATTGATCGTTTTTAGTTCAAAATTCAATTTTGCGGTTGCAAATTTATCCTTTTTAGCTGAAAATTCATTTATTTGGTTTAAAATCAGTTCAAAAAATTAATTTTTTTTGCTTGAAAATCTGTTTCTTTGATTGCAAATTGGAATTTGTTGTTAAAGCTTTGTCTTTTTGGATAGATTCAACTATTTTTTATTTAAAATAAAAATAGCGAATTTTATTATTTGTTTAAAACAAATATTATATTTTTTGTTGAAAATTCATCTTTCATGCTTGAGCATTTTATTAATTGCTGGTAAATTGAATAATTTTGTTGAAAAATTAGATTTTTTGTAGAAATTAAACTGTTTTTGATTTTAAATAAAATTTTATATAGGTTGAATATTCAACTATTCTATGTCAAGATTTATCAGTTTAGTTGAAAATTAATCCTCTTGGGGGAATAAAATTCGCGTATAATAAAATTGCCAAAAAATAAAAATACCGAATTTTAAAATTCCCGAATAAGAAAATTCGCGGCATTTAATAATATTACCGAGAAAATTGTCGAATTATAAAATATCCGAATTATAAAATTCGCGAATTTAAACGATTACAATTTTTTCATAAATATGTTTTATTGATTACAAAAAAAATAAAATTTGTCTTTTTTTTTAAATGTTCAATGTTTAAAATTTCAAAAATTATTGTTTGAATTGAAAACAACAATAATTTTTAATCAAATATTTCTGTATGACGCATTTTTTGCATAGTATTTCAAAAATGCGAAAAGCGTTCACAAAAACCGAATTTTAAATTTACATACTTGAAAATTTGATTTTTTTACACCCAGCACTGTTTTTATTATACCTTAAAATTGTTGATATTTTAAATTCAAAAAATTATTTTCGAAATTTTAAACATTAAATTTTTTTATTAATATTTATTATTCTATTTGTAATCTATAAAACATATTTATAAAAAATTGTAATTGTTTAAAATTGGGAATTTTCCAGTTCGGATATTTTATAATTCGGGAATTTTATTATTCGGTAATTTTCCAATTCGGTATTTTTAATTTTATAATTTATAATTTTACAGTTTACAATATTACCGAATAATAAAATTCCCGACAGAAAATTGTCGAATTATAAAATATCTGAATTAGAAAATTCCAGAAATAAAACAATAAAAAATTTTTATAAATATTTTTTATTACAAATACAACATTGAAATTTTATATTTAAAATTATTTTCCATTTTTTAAATTTCAAAAATTGTTGTTTGAATTTAAAATAACAATATTTTTTTAATTTAAAAAAATATTGTTATTTTAAATTCAAACAATAATTTTGGAAATTTTAAACATAAAAAATAATTAAACAAAAAAATAAAATTTCATTATTATTTTTGTAATCAATCAAGCATATTTATAAAAAAAAGTTTAATTCTTTAAATTCTAAAATTTTTCCATTAGAATAATTTATAATTCGGCAATTCTCTGTCGGGAATTTTACAGTGCCGGGAATTTTATTTTTCGGGATTTTTCAGTCGTCCCATTATTTTGTTTAAATGCATTTTTTTGTTAGTTGAGAGTTTCAATTGATCCTTTTTAGTTGAAAATTCAACTATTTGTTTAAAGATTGCTCTTTTTTAGTTGAAAAAGAGATTTTTTTCAGAAAAATAATCTTTTTGGTTCAAAATTCAACTATTTTAGTTAAAGATTCATTATTTTATTTAAAAATTCATGATTTTAGTTGAAAATTAATTTTTTAAACTGAAAATTTAACTGTTCAATTTTTTATTGAAAAAAATATATATATTAAACTACTGTAGTTGAAGATTTATCATTTTAGTTAAAAATTAATTCTTTCGGTGTATATTTTGTTAAAAAAATAATTTTTAATCCAAATTTCATAATTTTAATTTAAAAATGCATCTTTTTGGTTGTAATTTTTTTCAATTGAAAATTGAACTATTCAATTTTTGCTTGAAATCTTGATTTCTCGGAAAATTGGTCTTTTTATAGAAAAAAGATATCTTTCAGTTTAAAATTAAACTATTCTATATGAACATGTATCATATTAGTTCAAAATTAATCCTCTTGGCTTAAAATTGAAATATTTTGTTAAAAATTCTTTTTTTTTATATAAAAGTAATTTTTGAAATTTAATATTTAAATATTTCATTTTTAACTGAAAATGGATCAGTTTTAGTTGAAGATTTAACGATTTATTTAAAAATTCATGTAATTGGTTAAAAATTCGTCTTTTTCGATATAAAATTCAACTACTTGGTTGAAAGTACTTTTTTTTGAAAAAATCATTTTTTTTATTAAAGATTGATTTTTTTAATTCTATTTGATTGCAAAATAATGTATTTTGTTAAAAGATTATGTATTTTTCAGAACATTTTTCATTTTAATAGAAAATTTTCGGTTTAAAATTAATTTATTCCGGATGAAGATTTATTACTTTAGTTAAAAAATAATCGTCTTGGTTTCAAACTTACCTATTTTGTTGAAAATTCGTCTGTTTTGGTAAAAAATAATTTTTTCAACCTGAATATTTAACTGTTCCATTTTTAGTAGAAAATTCCTGTATTATGTAAAAAATTCGCCTTTTTCTGTAGATACTCTTATTGGTTGAAATTTTATCTTTTTTATTTTAAAATTCACGTGTTTTGTCGAAAATTCTTGTTTTTCGGTAGAATATTAATTTTCTTCGATGAGAATTAATTTCATTTTTAAAAAAATCAAAAACTTACATAAAAGTAAAGTCTTTTCTTAAAAATTAATTTTTTTATTGAAAATTTATCATTTTAATTAAAAGTTCATCTATTTGGTTGCAAGTTAATGTAAATTAATAATTAATTAATTAATAAATTAATATTCACTTTTGTTGTTGAAAATTACTTTTTTTTACTGAAAATTCATCTTTCTTAGTTGAAAATTCAACATTTAGTAGAAACTTGATTCTTTTCTTAAAAATTAATTTTTTTGATTAAAGATTCTTAATCTTAAGTGAAAATACATAACAATTTGAGTTCATAAAAATTTCACAAAATATCACGGGAGATTTTTTTAGAAAATTACTGAAAATAGCGTGCCGTAAGAAATGGACTATAGGGGATTCTAGGGGATTTTGAAGAAAATAGAGGATTGACTGTGATCCCTGATTTTATGAATAAATAATTTATTTGTTACTGACGAAGTTTTCTTTTCTGAAACAGTCAAATTCTACCGATTCAATTGGTACGCCTCTTTATCTTGTGAGCCTTCAAACGACTAAATACGGAGAGTCAAAGTTTCTAAAATTCACCTGTACTTTGCAGCAGTTACAAGATATAGTTCATAAGTTAAAAGATGCCGTACGCCATATGGAAAAGCTCTCCAGTTAATTAATTTTAAGTTATTTTCTAATTAAAAAATTATGTATTATTATTCGCAAGCTATCTACATATTTTATAAATAAATAAACATACTATAAATATAATATTTGTGCTTATACTAGTTTTTTTTTTAGTTTAATTGGAAGATTTCTCAACATTTCAGGTATGTCTAAATTCAACAATTCAATTAAAAAAGATAAATTTTCAAATAAAAATGGAATAGATAAATTTTGGTAGAAAAAAAAATAATTGCTGACAAAAAACGAATTTTCAATAAAATAGTTCATGTTTAAACGAATATAGTTCAATTTTGAACCAAAAATTTTTTTTCTCTATCAAAAGACGAATTTTCTGAAAAATACATGAATTTCCATCTAAAAAAAAATATTTTTTCAACCAAAAATGGAATAAATTAATTTTTCAGGTAATAAAAATTAATTTCCAACCAAAAAGGATGAATTAAAACCCTAAACTATTTTCAACTCGAATAGTTTATTTTTAAAACGAAAAAACACATAAATTTTCAACTAAAAAAATACGTTTTTTAAATAAAAACAAAAAATTTAATAGTTAAATTAATTACTTTTCAACCAAAACGACAAATTTTCAATAAAAAAATCAATTTTCGTCGAAGAAGATTAATTTTCTGCCGAAAAAGAAATAATTTTCAACTAAAAAGAAAAAATTCTACTAAAAATGGAATGGTTAAATATTCAGTTTGAAATAATTAATTTTCTACCAAAAAAGATGAATTTTCAACAAAATAATTAAATTTTAAACCTAGAAGATTAATTTTACCACAAAAAAGACAAATATTCTTAAAAATATATGAACTTTCAACTAAAGAAGATAAATTTTCAAAAAAAATGGAATAGTTAAATTTGTAAAACAAAATTAATTTCATGAAAAAAATGAATCTTCATTAAAATAGTTAATTATTAAACGAATATAGTTCATTTTTGAACTAAAAATAGTTGAACTTTATACCAAGAGGATTAATTTTTAACTGAAATGGTAAATTTTCAACTCGAATAGTTTATTTTTAAAACGAAAGATACACTTTCTATAAAAAAGATGAATTTCCTGAAAAATACATGAATCTTCAACTAAAAAAATAAAAATCAAAAATTTAATAGTTAAACTTCCAGTTTAAAAAATAAATTTTTTACCAAAGAGATGAAATTTCAATTAAAATTATGAATCTTCAATGTAAAAAATTAATTTTTAACACAAGATTTTACTTTTAACCAATTTGTTGAATTTTCATTGAAAAAATTAATTTTGGTCGAAGAAGATTAATTTTCTGCCGAAAGACGAATTTTCAACTAAAAAAAAATTTCAACCAAAAATTTAATAGTTAAAATTTCAGTTAAATTAATTAATTTTCAACCAAAGAGATAAATTGTCAATAAAAAAATGAATTTTGGTCGAAGAAGATTAATTTTGTGCCAAAAAAAATTTTCAACTAAAAAAAAATTCTACTTAAAATGGAATTGTTAAATATTCAGTTTGAAAAAATTGAATTTGGCGATAAAGATTAATTTTTTGCCGAAAAAGAAATAATTTTCAACTAAAAAAAATGCTACTAAAAATGGAATAGTTAAATATTCAGTTTGAAAAATTAATTTTCTACAAAAAAAATGAATTTTCAACAAAATAATTAAATTTTAAACCGAGAAGATTAATTTTACACCCGAAAAGACAAATATTCTTTAAAATATATGAACTTTCAACTAAAAAAGATAAATTTTCAAATAAAAATGGAATAGTTAAATTTGTAGAAAACAAGTTAATTTCAGACAAAAAAACGAATTTTCAATAAATTAGTTAATTTTTAAACGAATATAGTTCAATTTTGAACAAAAATTTTTTTCTCTATCAAAAAAGACGAACTTTCAACTAAAAAAAATACATTTTTGAATTTAAAAAAAATGAACCAAAAAGAGATAAATTTTCAATTAAAATTATGAACGAAAAAAATTAATTTGTTACAAATTTGTTACTTTTAACCATTTGTTGAATTAAAAAAAAAAAGTTTTCAATTAAAAGGTAAATTTTCAACTAAAAATAGTTGAATTTTATACCAAGAGGATTAATTTTTAACTAAAATGGTAAATTTTCAACGTTTTTTAAAAAAAAATTTAAACCAAAAATTTAATAGTTAAACTTTCAGTTTAAAAAATAAATTTTTTACCAAAGAGATGAAATTTCAATTAAAATTATGAATCTTCAATGTAAAAAATTAATTTTTAACACAAGATTTTACTTTTAACCAAGTTGTTGAATTTTCAATGAAAAAATTAATTTTGGTCGAAGAGAATTAATTTTTTGCCGAAAGACGAATTTTCAACTAAAAAAAAATTTCAACCAAAAATTTAATAGTTTAACTTTCAGCTAAATTAATTAGTTTTTAACCAAAGAGATAAATTGTCAATAAAAGAATAAATTTTAGTCGAAGAAGATTAATTTTCTGCCGAAAAAAAATTTCAATTAAAAAAAATGCTAGTAAAAATGGCATTGTTAAATATTCAGTTTGAAAAAATTAATTTTCTACCATAAAATACGGATTTTCAATAAAATAGTTAAATGTAACAAGAGGATAAAATTTTAACTAAAATGGTAAATTTTCAACTGGAATAGTTTATTTTTAAAAAGAAAGATACACTTTCTATAAAAAAAATTCGAATTTCCCGAAAAATACATAAATTTCTATCTAAAAAAATATGTTTTTTTAAATAAAAACAAAAAATTTAATAGTTAAACTTTAAGTTAAATAAATTAATTTTCAACCAGAGACAAATTTTCATTTAAAAAATTAATTTTCGTCGAAGAAGATTAATTTTCTGTCGAAAATGACGAACTTTTAACTAAACAAGAAATGCCTACTAAAAATGAAATAGTTAAATATTCAGTTTGAAAAAATTAATTTTCTACCAAAACAGATGAATTTTTAACAAAATAATTAAATTTTAAACCGAGACGATTAATTTTATACGAAAAAAGACAAATATTCTTAAAAATACATGAACTTTCAACTAAAAAACATTCTTTTTTGAATTTAAACAAAAAATTCAACCAAAAAGAGATGAATTTTCAATTAAAATTATGAACGAAAAAAAATAATTTTTTACAAAAGATTTTACTTTGAACCAAGTTATTTACTTTTCATCGATGGACATTAATTTTCTAACGAAAAGGATAAATTTTCAACCAATAAGATTATCAGCCGGAAAAGACGAATTTAAAAAAAAATAGTTAAATTTTACACCAAGAGATTAATTTTAAAGTTAATTTTCTGAAAATATCTCAATTTTCAACTAAAGAAAAATTGTCAAATAAAAAAAACGTTAAACCAAAAATCTAATAGTTAAATTTTCTATTAAAAAAATTCATTTTCTTCAATGAAGATTAATTTTCTACCGAAAAAGCCGAATTTTCAACAAAATACGTGAATTTTCAACTGAAAAAAATTGCAAACAATATCACTGAAAAATAAAGAATTTTTAACATAATACAGGAATTTTTAACTAAAAATTAGTTGTTAAATATTCAGTTCAAAAAATTAATTTTCTATAAAAAAAATACGAGTTTTCAAAAGAATAATTCAATTTTGCACCAAGAGGATTAATTTTTAACTTAAAAAAAAACAATTTTAAACGAAGATTATTTTATATAAAAAAGACGAATTTCCTAAGAAAAAAATGCAGTTTAAACTAAAATAAATAAATAAATAAATAAATAAATATATATATATATATATATATATAAATCAAAAATTTATTAGTTAAATCTTCAGATAAAAAATTAGATTTCAACCAATGAGATGAATTTTCAATGAAAATGATTAATATCAACCAGAAAAATTAATTTTTAACAACAAATTTGACTTTTAACCAACTTGTTAAATTTTAATTAAAAAATTAATTATCGTCGAAGAAGATTAATTTTCTACCAATAAGATTATATACCGAAAAAGACCGAAAAAGGAAATAGTAAAGTTTTTAGTTAAAAAATTAATTTTCTACAAAAATAATTGAATTTCCAACAAAATAATTCAATTTTAAACCATGAAGATTAATTTTATACGAAAAAGACGAATTTTCTGAAAAATACATAAATTTTAAACTAAAAAAAATATAAATTTTAAAAATATCAACCAAAAATATATTAGTTACATTTTCAGTATAAAAATTAATTTTCAACCAGAGATGAATTTTCTATTAAAATAATGAATATTTAACCAAAAAAATTATATTTTAACCACAGATGTTGCTTTGACCAAGTTGTTCAATTAAAAAAAAATGAATTTTCAACAAAATGCATAAAATTTAACCAAATAGGTGAATTTTCAAGTAAAAGTGATCAGTTTTCAATCAAAAATGGAATATTTAAATATTCCCTTTAAAAAATTAATTTTCTAACAAAAAAAGTTAATATAATCATAAACCTAATTTGTCAAGATTGTTGAGAAATTTGAAAACAAAATTTTGAAGAGTTTAGATATGCCTAAAATTAAAATTTTTGCATAAATGTTGAAATTTTGAACACAAAAATACAAATTTTCAACAACTCTTTTAATTTTTAATCAAATAATAAAACGTTTAAGTAAAACCATAATTTGTAGGAGGAAGAAACTACAAAAAAAAAAAAAAATAGAAATACAAGGCAAATAAATTGCTGACAATATTATATCAAGGTGGCCGGAAAAACTTAAATTCAATGGTCGTGCGGTCGCACAAACCGCACCATTTATTTTATATATTTGTTCATTTATTATTAATACTAAAATTTTATAAACTTGATTAATTCCTTACTTATTCCAAATATCCGTTCATATAATTGTATAAATTAGATAACAAGTCCTTGCTTACTTCATTATAAATAGATGTATACAGATGTGACTCTAGGTCACTAAGACCGCCTGAGGTCGCACATACCGCCAGAGGGCTCACAGACCGTCTAAGATCGCACAGACCACCAGAGGTTGCACATACCACGAGAGGTCACACAGACCGCCTGAGGTCGCACATACCGCCTGAGGTCACACAGACCGCCTGAGGTCGCACATACCGCCTGAGGTCGCACATACCACCAGAGGTCACACTTACCTGGTAAATTTCTCTTTTTAGGACGTAACAGGTAAATGAAATTAACATCACTCTGGTGCATTCTAGTATATTTTTGCATGAAAGAGAAAAACATCTCCTAATCCATATAGATATTAATATAATAATAATAATAATAATAATTAATAATAATATATTCATTTATATATAACTGATTAAAAATACAGGATTCTTCAGCGAAATGTTTGTCTAAAAATTGATTCTCCTTTTGTCAGACGAGAAAAATCAAAAGAAGATACTATTGGTACATTCTTAAGCGATAAATATATCATTATATTAATAATAATAATTCTTCCATTATCACTTCATATATAAATTCTTTAAACATGATACACTATGTACAAATAAGGCGGAGTGGGTCTCCGATCTAAAAAAGAAAAAAAGAAGAAAAAAAAATACTTTTCCTTTCCCTTCTTCGATTTTTGCCATTCAAATTCCCACTGGAAATTGATGCTTTCTTTCCAATTTGTATTACACAATACATAAATATTAATTCTTAGAATGGAAAGGGACTTTTTTCTAATTCTGAGACGATAAAACGGCGTAACGATCACAGCGTTCAATTGTTAATTATTAATTATTAATTACTAGACTTGCAATTATTTTGCAGATTTTCCTTTGAATTATTCTTATTGTTCCGTGTCCACATTACTCAATAGAATATATGATAAGGCCTCGGGCATTTCACTACTTCTCTCAGTCTCGAATATTTTCACCTCGATTTTTAATAATTTAAAATTTTTTAAAAATTTATTTAACAGTCATTTCGGTTGCTGTCGAGATTTGAAAGCTCAAATTGAAAAATCGCCAAACTTGTGAGGAACAATATTTTTAAAGAAAGCCTCACATAGTCAAAAATGATGGAAGAGCCTAAAAAATCTAAAAGTGCAGCAAAAGAAAAATGCAGAATGCAAAAACCAGGAAAATATTCGAGGCTGCAAACTATACAAATTTCACAAACTATCATATAAAAATGCGTTTTTTTTTCTTTAAATAACTATATTAATTTAATCATTTATATATAATTAACGCATTAATAATAATTAGCTTTAACCGTTTCTATTGAATCTTTTTTTTATACTTCAGTGTAGGCGTTGTGCAATTATAATTCTGCGATATTCTTTTTGCAGGCGCTACTGTCTTTAATTAATTAACTATTAATTATTACAATGAGACAGTGGTAGATAATATTCCCATATTGCGAAAATTAGAGAATTACACT
>JAWWLR010000002.1:25251271-25262060 GCA_035041075.1 Acraspis erinacei
AACAAAATAGTCTTAAAAAACGTTAGACTGCGTCGACTCAAACGCACAAGCGTTCCTTGCCTTGGTTCGAAGTTTCAGGATAAATAAAAAAAGGAAGAAAAAAACAGGAAGATCTATACGAGCTGAAGAATTTTATCGATATTTATATCGATTCTAAATTAGGTGCAGTTAATTAAATTAAACAAACGTTTATTTTTCTAAATTTTCTTTTCCAATAACAAGCTGCTCAGCGCTTCATTTTTTAAAAATTGACTTCCTAATATTCTTGATTTGGAAAATAGACGAAAAAATATAATTAATCGTCACCGATTAATAAAATTTCTATACAAAATTTAGTTTAGAAAAAATTAGACTTTCTGATCATCGCATACCTAATTTTGAAAAATTATTATTTTCTAAAAAAAACTCCGTTATACGAAGTAATCAATATACACAAGCCGGCGGTAGAGTTCTAAAAAATAAAAACATTTGTAATAAAAAAAAGGGATTACAAATATTATTTCTGATTTTAAAAACGTTAATTCTTTTTCAAAATTCACTAAAGTGAACAAAATTGACTTCAATTTCTATGCAATTAAAGGATTAAGAGTAAAACTCAAAATGCATAAAAACAAGATTATGCAATTTATATTTCGCGCCACATTTACCTCAAAATTATAGGTTAGAGTTTAGCATAAAGTACCCTTACATAACCTCGAACTACAGGAACAATTTAATTTCAATGCAATTTGGAAAAAAACAGTAATAATCGCAATTTGTATCAAATTTTAATTAAAAAATACGAATAAAGATGGCCGAAAACTGACGCAGCCGTTTTTAATTGCTCATTAAGTTTGAGGTTATGTTGGTCTAGGATACATCTTTAATATTCTGCCACGAAATTTTAAATAAAAAATGGTCTTTTCTTTAAAATTACTCATTAAAAATGAAACTTCTCTTTAAAAAAAAAGTAATTCCCGAAAATTTTCAGTTAAAATCCCTGACTTGTTTTAAAAATCTAAGAAAAATTTAGAACTCTAGCCAACGAAGCCAAGCCCAGATCGACGGTGCCTACGGTTCGAATCGATGCCCGTTAACGCTGTGCTCAACACAATAAACTCATTCGTTATAAAAAATAATAAGTAAATCTGTGACTATTTACAAAATGTACAATAAGCAGACTACCTAAACAAAATCTGCTTCCGGACAGACCATTTCATTTCAATTACTTTTTTTGGTGCGCATGCGCGAAAAATGATTAAACTTCAATTTTCGGTCTCAACAAAACCTCAAATTATTCAAAACTCTGATATGCATCTATCCGATTATTTTTAAAAAAACACTCATTTTTTAAAGGATGTCTTTGAATATATATATTTTTTCTCGTTAATCAGATGATTCTCGTTTTGAATTGTTTCGAAACACTACCAAATTTGCATACATTTTAAAAAGTAGGGCCGAAAATTTTTAGAGTTTAAGAAGCATTTATGAGCGTTTTGAAGTAAGATTGAAAAAATCATATATTCTTTTTTTATTATCTTTTGAAGAAAAAATGTTTTCCGGTTTAAATTTTTCGTTTTATTTCAAATTTTAATCGGTTAAATAGTTTAAATTATTTAAAAAACGTGAATAATAATTACATTATTTAAATTTCGCGGGAAAACGTCTCGCTTTAAATTTGGTATTTCAAGTATGGTGGGGGAAATCCAAAATGGCTGCACGCCGAGGGCCAAACAATGCTACCAATTCCGTGGGACAAAACTTATTTTTTTCAATAACTTAGAAAAAATAAAGATTTTTTAACATAAGTGTATCATAAAAAATAGTTTCTTTTCCAGACGTTACTCAATTAAACAATAAAGTCGATTTAAAAAAATTGGTGGAATTTATTATTTAATTTAATACCTTTTAAAAAATAAAAAATATTAAAACACACTTATGATAAAAAAAACAAATGATACGAATGATACAAATGAAACTTATGATAATTTACCCAAAATTCAATTTTTCACATTTTTATCAATTTTCGGAAATTTATGAAATTTCTAGGTAACTTCTAATAATATTAAAGGTAAATTCTGATATCTTACAATAAATTTCGCAAAATTCAATTGAAAAATATCTATAAATTTCCGGAAATTTATGGAAATTATTGGTCATTTATGGTATTTTTACAGACAATTTATGCTAAATAACCGTAAATTGCTCAAAATTCAATTTAAAAATGTCAATAAATTAGCTATTATTTATAAATTTCGGAAAATTTTCGTCATTTATGGTAATTTTACAAATAAATATGTTAAATGATCATAAATTACCCAAAGTTCATTTTTTTTAATTTCCGCACATTTAACTGTCATATTACAGGTAATTACTGATACCTTACCATAAATTGCTCAAAATTCAATTAAAAAATGTCTATAAATTTCCCGAATCGTATGGAAATTTTTGGTCATTTACGGTAACTTCACAGGTAAATATGGTAACTGACCATAAATTACCCAAAATTCTGTTTTTAAATTTCCGGAGATTAATTAAATATTTTGGTAACTTATAGTAATAATACAGGTTAGTTGTGGTAACTTAAGATAAATTACCCAAAATACAGTTGAAAAATTTCTATAAATTTTCAGTCATTTATGGTAATTTTCATGAAATTATAGTAACTTACCGTAAATGATTGAAAATTCAATTTTAATCGTTTTTACGAATTTCCATAATTTGATGGAATATTTTGGTCATTTGTGGTAATATTACAGGTAAGTTGTGGTAACTTTAGATAAATTACCCAAAATTCAACATAAAAATTTCTATAAATTTTCAGTGATTTATGGTAATTTTATAGGTAAATCTGGTAGCTTACCATGAATTATCCAAAATTCAACTTTAAACATTTTTATAAATTTCCGGAAATTTAGACTTTTTGTTGTTGTAATTTATTGTAATATTACAGTAAATTATAGCAACTTAAGATAAATTATCCAAAATTAAATAAAAAATTGTCTATAAATTTCCGGAAATTGTTAGTAATGTACGGTAATTTCATCAATTATATATGGTAACTTTCCATAAATTATCACAAAATTCTATTATCTGCAACCAAAATTTCCTTAATTTCCCACTTCATAGGCGTTCAAAAGTACTTAAATCATACTTGTGTCATAAAAATTAAGTTTCGTCACCTGCACTTGCTTGGCCCTCAGCATGCAGACATTTTGCATTTCTGACGTCACAACATGAAATGCCTAACTAGAAAGGGCGCTAAACTCAAATTACTAATCACGTCAAAGCAATAGGAAACATATTTTGTGAGCTTGTAAAAAGATATGTATTAATTATATACTTTTTCAAACAAAAACTGCTTCAAATTCTCTTAAATACTCCATAAATGCTCTGTTCGTGCACCTTCTGCTATAATTCTCTCTGACTCATGGCGATCAGCTATTGGTTACAATTTGCGCATGCGTAAAAAAACAATCTGCACTGCGAATGCCCAAAAATTTCCGCCAATAGCTGGTCGCCATAAGCAATAGAAAATGCTGCCATTGGGAGCACGTTTTCTATGATTATCTCTCCTTCATGGGATGATCAGCTATTGACTAAACATGGCGCATGCGTAGAAAATAATTTCCACTGCGAATGCCCAAAATTTCCGCCAAATAGCTGGTCGCCACGAAGAAGGAAAAATGCTAGAAAAGCGCCCCTATGACAGCAAACGAATTTTTGGACTTCCAATCTAATTCGCGTGAACGCAATCCCAGTCACGTTATCAAACGTATCTCCACCCTCGTCTTCTACGCATAGAAAACAAAGACAGAGACACGCTTATTTACTAACAAGACTCAACTTTCCTGAGAAAATAAGATTCAACCGGAATTGCTCCATGCGCACTACTTACTCACGAATTGAAATGAAAAGGTCTATTACGACTCCGCTTTATTCCTCTGGATCTCCGTCTTCTTTCCCTGGATCTCCTTCTCGACTTCTTCGACTTTCTCCTGGGGAAGATCTTTACTCCTCTCAACTGGCAAATTATCCTGCGAATTTTTCTGCTCGTCCTTGGACTCCTTCAAACCCGCTTTTGACGATTCTCTTGAACTTTCTTTCAAACTATTCGATGATTCCTTCGAAATTTCCTTCGACGGATACTTTGGATTCTTTGAAGACTCATTCAGACTCTCTTTCGCTTCTTTTGCCGATTCCCTCAAATCAGTCGAGGATTCTTTCGAACTCGGGTTTTGAGTGGAATCCTTTGATGTTTGACTTGATTCCCTAGCATTTTCCTTCAATTCCTTCCCACTCCTCTTCCTTTCCTCCTCCTCCACATCAATATCTCCATTGACTTTCAACTCCAAATCAATCTTCACCTCTTTATCTTTCAAACTCTCCTTCAGCTTCTCCTCAACTCTCTTCAACTTTTCACTCGCGCTCGCGTCTGCTTTGCTCAGATTGAACACCTTCTCCTTCAAACTATTCTCCGAGCTCGACACCACATCCGTCTTTAAATTAAAACTACTTGACGTACTTGACTTTGGACTCTGGGTCGGTGGAATTCGCTGGACCGTTGGCGGCTGACTCGGATTGTAGCCGCTTGTCTGCGGAATATAACTCGTCCTCTGGTACAGTTTGTTGATCGAGGGTGGCAAGCTGCTGTGAAAGGCACTCGGCGGTGGAATTCCAACCGGCGTTCGAATCAACGGATTCGGGAATCGACTCGCGTCAGGAAAAGGCGGCGGAAAATTCGAGTAAATCAGTCTAGGATTTGTATTTGGAGTTGGCGAGGGAATGAAGGGATTTGTCGAGAGCATATTCACGGGCGAGTTCCTCGGTGAAATTGGCGAGCCCGTATTTCTCATCTCTCGCGAGAACGGTGAATTCTGATAACTCCTCGCATTGGGCGAATAAGGCGGCGGTGAAACGATTGGGGAATTCGCGCTCGAAACAATCGGCGACAGTGTCTTTGGATCGATTTTCATCATGCTCATCGTACTTGGAATCATTGAACTGACACTCACTGAATTAACACTCATCGAATTCTTGGTGGCATGATCCTTCTCCTTCTCATTTGCAACACCATACATCGGTTTCACTCCCGAGGCCGGATTTCCCAAATATCGCGGCATATTTCTCATCTTGAATATTCTCGCCGGTTTCGAGAGTATCGGCTTCGAACTCCCGCCATCGATCTGATTGTGATTTTTCACCGCCACATAATTATTCTTCGACAGAGTCGGATTCCAAGGCTTGGGTGGATCTTTCAGTGTTTTGTAGCCGACGTGCGCCGGCTTTTTCGGCGGAATTTTCTGCGCGGGAATC
Source organism: Acraspis erinacei (assembly GCA_035041075.1). NCBI lineage: Eukaryota > Metazoa > Arthropoda > Insecta > Hymenoptera > Cynipidae > Acraspis > Acraspis erinacei. The sequence goes on from JAWWLR010000002.1 coordinate 25,256,567, forward strand.
GAATTTTTCCGCTCAAAGTCCTTCGAGCTGTTCGAGGGTGTGTAGATCGGCACATTCGGAATATTGGGAATGTGTTTCAAGAATTCGGAGCTCGGCGGCGCTTTTGTGATTTTCAGGAGATCGGGAAGATCCGGCCTGCGTGATTCAGTCTTGTTCTTCTCCTTCGAGTTCTCGCCGATTTTCGCGCAAATATCGTTTATCTTGGAACCCGAGGTGCCGATTTTCGCACAAATCTCGTTCAAATTCGTCCCCTTTGCAATCACCTCGTGCTTCCGAATCGAGGGCTTCATCAGGGAAATTGGAATTGTGTCCGGACACGGGGGAATTGGATAGACACTTGTGATTTCAAATTCCGACTTGGAACTACTTTTCCCGGAAGATTGATTGTAGAGATTGTTTTTACCGCCGGAAATAGAATAAATACTCATCGAGGGCTGAACGTTGAATTGGGCAATCGGCTTGGACTGGGAAGTTTGAACTGGCGAGGATTGAATTTGCGACGAAGATTGTACTGGCGATGACTGGATTGTAATTGTTTGCGAAGACGAGGGAATTTGGGAAACTGGAGGATTTGGAGTTTTTGTGCCAGGACTCGGCATTCCGTGGTGGTTCGGCATCATGAATCCAAAGTTCGAACTCTGCCCGATCGTCGTCGAAACGTTGAGACCAATCGACGCCAAAGTTTCGCTCGAGGGCGACAAATTGTTCCGAAAATTCGTCTCGGGTCGGACATGTTTTCCAAGAGTCAGTGCCTGCTGCAAACAACTCCCCTGGCTGTTGTTGGGAACTTGGCTTTTCGAAATCTCGCAACTTTTCGAAACTTCGGCACTTTTTGCGAGTTCAGTAGCACTTTTTGAGAGTTCTTCACTTTTCGCAAGTTCGACACTTTTAGAACTGCCGTCCGTTTCCGAAGACTCGCAAGCTTTCGAATCCTTTTTCAGATCCTTCTTCAGCTCCGGCTTCGCTTTCTTCTCCTTCAGCGTCTTTTTCGCATAAGTATTGTTCACTTGGCCAACTTTAGGTTGAAATTGAAGCTTCGCGCTGAGCGCATCGATTTTCGAACCAGCACTCGGCGAAATCTTCTCCTTCTTTTGATTGTCGAGCCGTTTGACGCCGGGTTTCTCCTCCGGCACTCGGGAAGTGATTTCCAACTCCTCTCTGTTCTCGCGCTTCTCCTTTTTCGCCGGAACCTCTCTCTTCTCGCTCTCCTTTTCCTCTCTAACCCTCGAATCCGTCTCTTTCGCTTCCTTGGCAACAACCTTCGACTCCACTTCTTTTGCGCCTTTCATTTTTCTCTCCTCGCTTTCGCCGAGATTACTCTTGGCTTTACTTGTACTCTGCTTGCTCGACCTCGCGACCGGTTCATCCTCTAAAACTATTTTCGGCTTATTTACACTCTTCTCGAGAGTTTCTATATTTTCGAGAAGGTCCGAGCTGCTGCTCTGACCATCGATTTCTTTGACTTTTGTACTTTTTTTCGACTCCGGACTCGAGATGTCTGTGACACTCATCACGCCCGTCTCGGATATTTTTAGCTGAACTTCCTTCCATCCTCGTTTGGTAGTTTGCTCCTCTTTCGCGTCCACGGGACTGATCCCGGTATTCGAAAGCGACTCTTTGAATTCGCTATTATCTTCCGCAAGTTTTATTCGTTTTGGCGATGACTCGAATATTCTGTAACTCAAGTGCAGCGGCACTTTCTGCAAGCAAAACAAAAAAAGAGACGAGTGTTTAATATTAATTAATGTAAGGGGGGACGTACTTAAATTACGTAACCCCTTCTTACTGTAGGTAATTTTTAGTTTTCAGAAATATTTTGCTAGTACAGAATGGCCGTTTTAATCGAAGAAATAAATTCCCGGTCATTTGCCGGTCCGCAAACATTTTTCACGGTCAATAAAATTTAGAAAATCGAACACTACAGCTAAAAAAATTTCCATTCGAAGCAGTAAAAACTGAGCTGCAAATGAAAGAACTCAAAGTGGAACTCAAAATGATTATCATTTTCAATAATCTGAATTAAAAAATCAATGAACTTTCAAATTTTCAAAATTATATAATTTTAAGGAATTTTAAACAAATAAATTAATTTAAAAACCAAAAAGATGAATTTTTCACAAATTAAGATTTTTCAGGCATAAAAAATGAGTTTTCAACTAAATAATTAAATTTTTAACAGAACAATTTAATTTTCAACAAAATAATTGAATTTTCAACCCTAAAAGGTAAGTTGAAAAAAATGCAATAGATGAGATTTAAACGAAGAAAGATAAAATTTCATTTAAAAGAAATTAATTTAAAAACCAAAGACGATTTTTTCACAAATAAAGATTTTTTAGTCATGAAAGATGAATTTTTAAGAAAATACTTTAATTTTCAACAAAATAATAATTGAATTTTCAACACAATAATTAAATTTTAAAGAAAAGCTTCAAATTTCAACAAAATAATTTTATGTCCAACAAAATAATTGAACTTTAAAGCAAATACTTCGATTTTCAACCAAATAATTAAATTTTAAAGAGAATAATTAATTTTTCAACAAAATAATTGAATTTAAAAAAAAAAATCATTTTATTTTCAACAAAATAATCGAATTTTCCAAAAAAATAATCAATTTTTAACAAAATAATTCAATTTTAAAGAAAATACTTCAATTTTCAACAAAATAATTGATTTTCCAAAAAAATAAAAACAATTGAATTTTCAACAAAATAATTAATTTAAAAAAAAAACAATTGAATTTTAAAGAAAATACTTCGATCTTTAACAAAATAATGTGATTTTTAAAAAAAGAATTGAATTTTTTAACAAATAAATTTTTTAACAAAATAATTTAATTTTCAGCAAAATAATTAAATTTTCAACCAAATATTTGAATTTTCAAAAAAATGAATTTTATTTCCAACAAAATAATTGAATTTTCAAAAAAATAATCCATTTTTTAATAAAATAAATGAATTTTCAACAAAATAACAGAATTTAAAGATATTTAAAAAAAGTAATCAATTGTTTAACAAAAAAATTAAATGTTCAACAAAATAATTTAATGTTAAAGCAAATATTTCAATTTTCTACCAAATAATTGAATTAAAAAAAAAACAATTAAATTTTCAACAAAATAATTAATTTTTCAAAAAAAAAATTGAATTTTAAAGAAAATACTTCAATTTTCAATAAAATAATGGAATTTTCAAAAAAATAATCCATTTTTTTTAAACAAAATAGTTGAATTTTCAAAAAAAGAATGGAATTTTAAAAAAATCAATTTTTTAACAAAATTATTAATTTTTCTACAAAATAATTGAATTTAAAAAAAAACACTTCAATTTTCAACAAAATAATGGAATTTTCAAAAAAATAATGAATTTTTTAACAAAATAGTTCAATTTTCAAAAAAAGAATTGAATTTTTTTTAAATCAATTTTTTAACAAAATAATTAATTTTTCAACAAAATAATTGAATTAAAAAAAATATAATTAATAAAATTTAAAAAAAAGTTATCAACAAAATAATTGAATTTTCAACAAAATAATTTTGTTTTCAATAAAATAATTGAATTTTCAAAAAAACAAAGAATTGAATTAAAAAAAAAGAAAAACAAATTAATCAATTATTTTACAAAATCATTGAATTTTCAACAAAATAATTAAATTTTCAAAAAAAGAATTGAATTTTTTAACAAATAAAATTTTTAACAAAATAATTAAATTTCAAAGAAAATACTTCAATTTTCAACGAAATAATTTTATTTTCAACAATATAATTATTAATTTATCAAGAAAATAATTGAATTTTAAAGAAAATACTTCAATTTTCAACCAAACAATTTTATTTTCAACAAAATAATTAAATTTTAAATAAAATAATTAATTTTTCAACAAAATAATTGAATTTTCAAAAAAATAATTTTATTTCCAACAAAATATTTGAATTTTCAAAAAAATAACCAATTTTTTAATAAAATAATTAAATTTTCAACAAAATAATGGAATTTGCAAACACAATAATTGAAATTACAAAAAAAGAATTGAATTTAAAACAAAGAAATTTTTTTAAAAAATAATTGAATTTTAAAGAAAATACTTCAACTTTCAACAAAAGAATTAAATTTTCAACAACATATTTGAATTTTCAACAAAATAATTGAAGTTTCAACAAAATAATTAAATTTTAAAGAAAATAATTAATTTTCAACAAAAAATAATTAAATTTTCAACAAAATATTTGAATTTTCAGAAAAAGAATTAAATTTTCAAAAAAATATTCAATTTCTTAACAAAATAATTGGATTTTTAACCAAAAGAAATTAATTTTTATCTAAAAGAATGAATCTTCATCCAAAAAAATAATTTTTCACCAAATAGTTAAATTCTCAACCAAAAAATGCATTTTTAACCAAGAATATTAATTTTCATAGAAAAAAGAGGAATTCTTTTAAATTAAAGAATAAAGCTTGAGTCAAAAAATGTTATCTTAATAACACCGTTGAATTTTCAACAACAGCAACAACAAAATTTTATCTAAAAAAATGAATCTTCATCCAAAAAATTAATTTTTCACCAAATAGTTAAATTCTCAACAAAAAAATGAATTTTCGATTTAAAAAACTACTAATTATCAAGAAAATAGTTAAATGCTCAAGCAAAAGAAATTAATTTTTTAACTCAAATAATGAATTTTTAACAAAATAGTTGAATTTTCAAGCAAAAAATGAATTTTTAACCAAAAATATTAAATTAAAAATAAGATAATAAATAGTTAAATTCTCTCATAAAAATAAAAATAATTTCTTAACTAAAAGAATGAATCTTCAGCGATAAAATCAATTTTTAACAAAGCAGTTCAATTCTCAACCAAAACAAAAGCGTTGAATATTAAATATAAAGTTTTTTAAAATTCTTCTCGAGTTTTCATCCACCATTTTTTCATTATCAACCACGACCTGATGAAGAAGAAGAAAAAAATAACTATTCAACTTTTCTTTTTCCTAGATTAACCCTAGATGGTCACACTTCCGTAGAATATCATATAGGTCACAGTGGGTGAATATCACCCAAGCACCAAAAACCTAAGATCCTGCATTAATATTGAGTTCTAAAAACTTAAAAAAAATCTGTAGGCATTTTTGAAGATTTAAAAAAAAAAGGTTTAATAGTTTTTGTCACCAAAATTGCCCATTTTAATAAAAAAATTATTGCGATACACATGCTTTCAAAAAGTATATTTATTTTGAAGATTGAACGTATAAAGAATGTCGAGAAAAAAAACCCTTTTATTTTCGCAAATAAAATTGAAATAAATGATGCAATAACAAATATTATTCAAAAATACAATTAAAAATACTTTTTATTATTATAAATTAGTTGAATATAAACAAATATACAAAAATGTTGAGAAACCGCCCTATGTTTGTCTCAAATCACGCGTTGACACGTTTGAAATATTTTTTAAACCCAAATTTAAAAAAAAAATGCACCAAAGTCACACTGG
>JAWWLR010000002.1:25276239-25287127 GCA_035041075.1 Acraspis erinacei
AAAATATTCCATTGATTTCAGGAAATTAAGAATGGATTTCTAAGAATTCAAGGGAATTCAAAAGAATTCGATGCAATCCATACTAAATCGAGATATATTAAAGAAATACCAGCAAATTCCAAAGAAATTTAAGAAATGTATAATAAATTAATAAAAATTGAGGGTGAATTGAAAAATAAATTCAAATGAATTCCATTTTTTTCAATCCAAAATATTCCACTGATTCCAGTAAAGTAGGAATGGATTTATAAGAATTCAAGGGAATTCATGAGAATTAAGTCAAATTCATAATAAATCGAAATAAATAAAAAATAATTCAAAATCCAAAACATTCTTTTGATTTAAGTAAATTAAAAGTGAAATGACATAAATTCAAGGGAATTTAAAAGAATTCAGAGAAATTCATAAAAAAAGTAGATTAAATAAATAAAAATTTACGGAGAATTCCAAAAAAATTCAAATTGCATTTTTTTGTTTAAAAATCCTAAAAATATTCCATTGATTTCAAGAAATTAGAAATTAATTTATAATAATTCAAGAGGATTCGATGAAATTCATATGAAATCGAGATTACTTAAAACAAATTGAACTAAACTGAGAAAATAAATTTAAAAAAAACGTAAGATAAATTAGTAAAAACTACGGGTGAATTTCAAATAAAATTCAAATTAATTGCATTTTTTTTTGAAAATCCAAAATATTCCATTGATTCCAGTAAAGTAGGAATGGGTTTATAAGAATTCAAGGGAATTCAAAAGAATTCGATGAAATGCATACATAATCGAGATATACTAAAGAAATTCCAGCAAAATCCAAAGAAAAAAAATGTATAATAAATTAATAAAAGTTGAGGGTGAATTCAAAAATAAATTCAAATGAATTCCATTTTTTTTTAATGCAAAATACTCCATTGATTCCAGTAAAGTAGGTATGAATTTATAAGAATTCAAGGGAAGTTATGAGAATTAGATCAAATGCATAATAAATAGAAATAAAGAGAAATTCTATAAAAAACGCAGAAAAAAATATAAAAATTGATGGTGAATTCCAAATAAATTCAAATTCCATTTTTTGTAAAAATCCCAAAAATATTCCATTGATTTCAAGAAAATAGGAATGAATTTATTATAATTTATGAGGATTCGATGAAATTCAAACGAAAAAAAATAATTAAAAATAATTAAATTCACCAAAATTTAGGATAAATTAAAAAATTCCAGCAAATTAAAAATAAATGCAAATTTATAAGAATTTAGAGGAATTCAAAAGAAAATTATACGAAATCGAGATAATTTAAAAATAATTCAAATGAATTCATTAAGATTCAGGTGAAATTTTTAAAATCCAGAGAATTCCAAAGAATCTAAAAGGATTCAGGGTAAATTAATAAAAATTCAGGGTGAATTCCAAATAAATTGCATTTTTTTCTTTTTGAAAATCCAAAATATTCCATCGTTTTCAGGAAATTAGGAATGAATTTATAAGAATTATAAAGAATTCAAGAGAGCTCGATGAAATTCATACGAAATCAAAATAAATAAAAAAATGAAAATAATTCACAAAAGAAATTTTAAAAAAATTTAAGATAAATTAGTAAAAACTACGGGTGAATTTCAAATAAAATTCAAACTAATTGCGTTTTTTTTTGAAAATCCAAAATGTTCATTCGATTTCAGTAAAGTAGGAGTAAATTGATGATAATTCAAGGGAATTCAAAAGAATTCGATGAAATGCATAAAAAATCGAGATATATTAAAAATAATTCAAGCGAATTAACAAAAATTTAGGTTGAGTTAAAAACATTCCAGAGAAATTAAAAACATGTATAATAAATTAAGAAAAATTGAGGGTGAATTCAAAAATAAATTCAAATGATTTCTATTTTTTTAAATCTAAATTATTCCATTTATTCCAGTAAAGTAGGAATGGATTTATAAGAATTAAAGGAAATTAAAGAGAATTAAATAAAATTTATAAAAAATCAAAATAAATAAAAAATAATTCAAAAGCATTCACAACAATTTAGATTAAGTTACAAAAAAACCCAGCGAATTCCAAAGAAATTAAAATGAAGCGAATTTCTTTTTGAAAATCCAAAACATTCTTTTGATTTAAGTAAATTAAAAGTTAATTGACATGAATTCAAGGGAATTCCAAAGAATTCAGAGAAATTCATTTAAAAAAACTCAGAATAAATAAATAAAAATTTATGGTGAATTCCAAAAAAATTCAAATTGCATTTTTTTCTTTAAAAATCCCAAAAATATTACATTGATTTCAGGAAATTAGGAATGAATTTGTAATAATTCAAGAGGATTCAATGAAATTTATAAAAAAATCGAGATTAATTAAGAGTAATTAAATTCACCAAAATTCAAGATAAGTTTAAAAAATTATAGAAAATTTAAAAAAATGCAATTTATAATAATTCAGAGGAATTCAAAAGAATGCAGAGGAATTCAAATTAATTGAGAGGAATTCAAATGAATTGAGAGGAATTCAAAAGAATTCAATGAAATTCATACGAAATCGAGTTATATTAAAAATAATTCAAGCGCATTCACAAAAATTTAGGTTGAGTTAAAAAAATTCCAGAGAAATTAAAAACATATAATAAATTAATAAAAATTGAGGGTGAATTCAAAAATAAATTCAAATGAATTCTATTTTTTTTTAATCTAAAATATTCCATTTATTCCAGTAAAGTAGGAATGGATTTATAAGAATTCAAGGGAATTCAAGAGAACTAGATCAAATTCATAATAAATCGAAATGAATAAAAAATAATTCAAAATTCAAAACATTCTTTTGATTTCAGTCAAATAACATGAATTCAAGGGAATTCAAAACAATTCAGGGAAATTCATTAAAAAAACGTAAAATTTATGGTGAATTCCAAATAAATTCTAATTACATTTTTTTTTTTACAAATCCCAAAAATATTCCATTGATTTCAGGAAATTAGGAATGAATTTATAACAATTCAAGAGGATTCGATGAAATTCATACGAAATCGAGATTAATTAAAAGTAATTAAATTCACCAAAAGTTCAGATAAGTTAAAACATTCGAGCAAATTAAAAAAATGCAAATTTATAATAATTCGGAGGAGTTCAAAAGAATTCAGAGGAATTCAAAACAATTCAGAGGAATTCAAAAGAATTCAGAGAAATTCAACAGAATTCAGAGAAATTCAAAAGAATTCAAAGAAATTCATACGAATTCGAGATAATTTACAAATAATTCGAATGAATTCACTAAGATTCAGGTAAAATGTAAAAATTCCAGAGAATTCCAAAGAAACTACAAGGATTGAGGGTAAATTAATAAAAATTCAGGGTGAATTCCAAATAAATTGCATTTTTTCTTTTTGAAAAATTCAAAATATACCATCGATTACAGTAAAGTAGGAGTGAATTTATAATAATTTTAAAGAATTCAAGATAATTCGATGAAATTCATACGAAATAAAAATATATTAAAGAAATTCCAGCAAATTCCAAAGAAATTTAAAAAATGTATAATAAATTAATAAAAATTGAGGGTGAATTAAAAAATAAATTCAAATGAATTCCATTTTTTTAAATCCAAAATATTCCATTGATTACAGTAAAGCAGGAATGAATTTATAAGAATTCAAGGGAATTCAAGAGAATTATATACAATTTATAAGAAATCGTAATAAATCAATATTAATTCAAGAGCATTCACAAAAATGTAGATTAAGTTTAAAAATGTCCATAAAATTCCAAACAAATTACAAAATTTTAGAATAAATTAATAAAAATTAAGGGTGAATTCCAAATAAAATTCAAGTGAATTGCATTTTTTTTTAAAATCCAAAATATTATTTTTAAATCCAAAATCTTCCACCGATTACAGTAAAGTCGGAGTGAATTTATACGATTTGTAAAGAATTCAAGAGAATTTGATGAAATTCATACGAAATCAAGATAAATAAAAAAAATTGAACTAAATTCACAAAAGAAATTTTTTTTAAAGTAAGATAAATTAGTAAAAACTACGGGTGAATTTCAAATAAAATTCAAATTAATTCCATTTTTTTTAAATCCACAATGTTCATTCCATTTCAGTAAAGTAGGAGTAAATTGATGAGAATTCAAGGGAATTCACAAGAATTCGGAGAAATTAATTTTTAAAAACGTATGATAAATTAATAAAAATTGAGTGTGAAATCCAAATAAATTCAAATTGAATTTTGTCGTTTAAAAATCCCCAAAATATTCCATTGATTTCAGGAAATTAGGAATGAATTTATAATAATTCAAGAGGATTCGATGAAATTCATAAGAAATCGGGATAAATAAAAAAAATTCAAAGGAGTTCATTAGGATTCAGGTAAAATTTTAAAAATCCAGAGAATTCCAGCAAATCCAGCAAATTCTAAAGAAATTTTAAAAAATGTACAATACATTAATAAAAATGGAGGGTGAATGGAGGGTGAATTCTAAATAAATTAAATTTTTAATTAATTTAATTCAATAGATTCAAATGATACCAGCAAAGATGGAGTTACTTTAGAAAAATCCAGACGAATTAAAAATAATCTAAAAGAATCAAGAATAATTTAACAAAAATTCAGGGTGAATTTCAAATAAATTCAAATGAAGCGAATTTTTTTTTCTTAAAATCTAAAATATTCTATTGATTTCAGTAAATTTGGACAAAAATTCACGTTAAATTAAAAAAAAAATCTCAGAGAATTCCAAAGAATCTAAAATAATTCAGGATAAATTAATAATAAATCGAATTCAATAAAAAATAGTTCAAGTGAATTCAAAAAAATTCCATTGAATTCAGATGAATCGGGATTGAAAAAAAAAGTAAATAAGAATCTAATGAAATTCATAAGAATTCAAGGTGAATTACAAAACTTTTCAGAGTGGACCAAAAAAAAGTTTTAAATCCAATTCGAAATAAAAAAAAAATTCATCAAATTCTGTGAATTTCCAGGAATTCAAACGAATTCGGTTAAGAGTTTATAAAAAAATATTTTTGCGGGTCATTAAAATTGAAAACCACAAATTATGAAAAACATAAAAATCTCTTCTGTATTTTCAGGGTTTAAAATAAAAATAAAAATGTTTAAATAATAAATATATCAAACTATTAATAATAGAAAATCTTCAAAATCTTGAGAAATTTAGAAGTTGTTTTAAATTTTTTCAAATTAAAAATTATTTTCGAAATTTTTCAATAACTTCTAAATGTCTTTTAAAATTAATCAAATTTTCCTACAATTTTAAAAATATTCCAGACTCTCCTTTGACAATTTTGGAAATCTTTTTAAATAATGATGGAAAATGAAAAATCATTTTTAATTTTCCGAAGAATCTTAAGTGAATATTTTTGTATTATTTTGAAGCCTTTCAAAATTCTTAAAAAGCTTCTAAATTTTTTATTTTAAATCTGTTTTTATTTTTTAAATAGAAACTTCAACTATTTGATTGAAAAATTCATGTATTTTCTTGAAAATTCTTTTTTTTTTGGCGGAAAATTACTAATCTCGGTTAAAAATGCATCTTTTCGGTGGAAAATTCAAATATTTGGTTAAAAATGCATGTATTTTGTTGAAAAATCGCGTTTTTGGTTCGAAAATATAAACATTTTGTAGAAAATTTAACTATTTGTTTCAAAATTGATGTAATTTGTAAAAAAAATTCATCTTTTTGGTAAAAAACTTATCTTATTGGTTGAAAATTCATGTTTTTAACTGAAAATTTATCTTTTTTTTAGTGGAAACTTCAACTAATTGCTTGAAAATTCCTCTTTTACAGTATAAAATTAATCTTATTTATCATTTTTAGTTGAAAATTTATGTATTTTATTGAAAATTCGTTGAAATTTCAACTATTCGGTTATAAATTAATTTTTTTAACATAAACTTAAATAATCTGTTGAAAATTTAACAATTTTATAAAAAAAATCGTCTGTTTGGCAAGAAAATTCAACAATTTGGTACAAAATTAAACTATTTTGTAGAAAACTCGTTTTTTTTTAATTGGAAACTAAATCTCAATAAAAATATAACTATTACATTTTTGGTTAAAAATTGGTCTTTTTTAGTTGAGAAATTCAACATCTACTTGAAAAAAAATTAGAAACGAAAAAAATATAAACTTGAAATTAAATTTAACTTTTTGTTCAAAATTAATTTTTTAAACAAAAAATTTAACTATTATGAATTACTTCATTTATTATATTTTTAAATTCACGCAGTTTGTTGAAAATTCGATTTTTTTTAGTTAGAAAATGGAACTTCTTGGTTGAAAATTAATCTTTTTGGTTCAAAATTCAGTTTTTTATTTAACTCTTATATTTTAATTTTTTAAATTCTTGTATTGTGTTGAAAATTCATCTTCTTCGGTGGAAAATTAATCTTATTCGTTCAAAATTTATATTTTTAATTGAATACTAATTTTTTTACCTGAAAATTTATCATTTTTAGTTGAAAATTCATGTATTTTGTTAAAAATTCATCTTGTTTGGTGAAAAATTAATTTTCTTGGTTGAAAATTCAATTTTTTCAGGTAAAGATTTATAATTTTTGTTAAAATGTTATCTTTTTAGTTGAAAATTCAAACATTTGGTTAAAAATGCAAGTATTTTGTTGAAAAATCATCTTTTTGGTTGAGGAATAATTTTTTAAATGAAAATTAGCTATTATATTTGTCACTGAAAATTCATGTATTTTGTTAAAAATTCGTCTTTTTTGGTAGAAAATTAATTTTTTTGTCTGAGAATTAATGTTTTAACTATACAATTTTTCATTGAAAATTTATCATTTATAGTTCAAAATGTGTGTATTTTGTTGAAAATTCGTCTTGTTTTGTACACAAATAATTCTTCTTGATTAAAAATTCCGTTTTTTATTTTACTGCTAATTTTTTATTATTTTAATTTACTTTATTATTTATTTAAATTCATGTATTGTGTTGAAAATTCGTCTTTTTCGATAGAAAATTAATCTTATTCGTTCAAAATTCATATCTTTGGTTGAATATTAATTTGTTTACCTGAAAATTTATCATTTTTAGTTGAAAATTAATTTATTTTGTTGAAAATTCGTCTTGTTTGGTAAAAAATTAATTTTCTTGATTGAAAATTCAGTTTTTTGTTTGAAAATTCAACTTTTTCAGACAAAGATTTCTCAATTTTGTTAAAATTTTATCTGTTTAGTTGAAAATTCAACTATTTGGTTAAAAATACATAAGTATTTTGCTGAAAATGTTTTTTTTAGTTTAAATTATATTTTTTTTAACTGAAAATTTAACTACTATATTTTTCCTTGAAAATTTATCCTTTTTTTTTATTACAAATTTCAAAAATTTAACATTCAATTTGTGGTTGAAAATTGATCATTTTTAGATAAAAATTCAAGAATTTGGTAGAAAATTCGTCTTATTTGGTAGAAATTTAATCTTATTGGAGATTAATTTTTTCAACATAAAATTTAAATATTCAATTTTTGTTGGAAAATTAATTTTTTTCTGTAGAAAATTGATCTTATTGGTTGCAAATGAACTTTTTTCTTTGAAAATTCGTCTTTTTCGATAGAAAATTAATCTTATTCGTTCAAAATTTATATTTTTTGTTGAAAATTAATTTATTTTTTTGAAAATTCCTCTTGTTTGATAAGAAATTAATTTTCTTCATTAAAAATTCTGTTTTCTGTTTGAAGATTCCACTTTTTCAGACAAAGATTTATCAATTTTGTTGAAATTTTATCTTTTTATTTGAAAACTCAAACATTTGGTTAAAAATGCAAGTATTTTGTTGAAAAATCATCTTCTTGGTTGAGGATTAATTTTTTAAATGAAAATCTATTATATTTGTCACTCAAAATTAATTTATTTTGTTAAAAATTCGTCTTTTTCGGTAGGAAATTAATTTTCTTGGCTGAGAATTAATTTTTTTAGCTGAACATTTAACTATACATATTTTCATTGAAAATGTATCATTTATAGTTAAAAATTCGTCTTGTTTTGTTCAAAAATAATTCTTCTTGATTAAAAATTCCGTTTTTTATTTTACTCCTAATTTTTTATTATTTGAATTTACTTTATTTTTTTTCAATTCGTGTATTGTGTTGAAAATTCATTTTCTTCGGTAGAAAATTGATTTTCTTGGTTGCAAATGAACTTTTTTTTTAAATTCGTCTTTTTCGACTAAAAAAAATTCAGCAATTGTTTAAAAAATTCATATTTTTACTTAAGAATTAATTTTTTCAACTGAAAAATTTAACTATTCAATTTTTGGTGGAAAATTGATAATGTTTAGTTAAAAATTCATGTATTTTGTTGAATATTCGTCTTGTTTGGTAAAAAATTAATTTTCTTGATTGAAAATTCAGTTTTCTGTTTGAAAATTCAACTTTTTCTGGCAAAGATTTATCAATTTTGTCAAAATTTTATCTTTTTAGTTGAAAATTCAAATATTTGGTTTAAAATACACAAGTATTTTGCTGTAAGTGTTATTTTAGTTTAGATTTTATTTTTTTTTAACTGAAAATTTAACTACTATATTTTTTATTGAAAATTTATCCTTTTTTTTAGTAAGAACTTCAAAAATTTAACTGGTCAATTTTTGGACGAAAATTGATCATTTTTAGTTAAAAATTCGTCTTATTTGGTAGAAATTTAATCTTATTGAAGATGAATTTTTTCAACATAAAATTTAAATATTCAATTTTTTGTGGAAAATTCGTATTTTTCGGTAGAAAATTAATCTTTTCGGCTAAGAATTAATTTTTTTTAACTGCCAATTTAACTATTCAATTTTTTATTGAAAGTGTTTCATTTATAGTTGAAAATTCGTCTTGTTTGGTACACAAATAATTCTTCTTGGTTGAAAATTCCGTTTTTTATTTAACTCTTATTTTTTATTTTTTATTATTTTAATTTACTTTATTTATTATTTTCCAAAATTCATGTATTGTGTTGAAAATTCGTCTTTTTCGATAGAAGATTAATCTTATTCGTTCAAAATTTATATTTTTGGTTGAATATTAATTTTTTTACCTGAAAATTTATCATTTTTAGTTGAAAATTAATTTATTTTGTTGAAAATTCGTCTTGTTTGATAAGAAATTAATTTTCTTGATTGAAAATTCAGTTTTCTGATTGAAAATTTCCACTTTTTCAGGCGAAGATTAATAATTTTTGTTAAAATTTTATCTTTTTATTTGAAAATTCAACTATTTGGTTAAAAACGAACGTATTTTGTTGAAAATTCGTGTTTTCGGCTCAAAAAATTCAGCAATTTTGTACAAAATTTAACTATTTGGTTGGCGATTTATATATTTGGTTGAAAAAAATTTTTTGTTCAAATTTAATTTTTTTAACTGAAAATTTAACTACTATATATTAAAATTTTGTTTATAAAATTCATATTTTCAGTTAAGAATTAATTTTTTTTACTGAAAAATTTTAACTATTCAATTTTTGGTGGAAAATTGGTCATTTTTAGTTAAAAATTCAAGAAATTGGTTGAAAATTCGTCTGATTTCGTAGACATTTAATCTTATTGATGAATAATTTTTTCAACTTAAAATTTTAATATTCAATTTTTGGTGGAAAATTAATAATTTTTAGTTAAAAAGTCATGTAATTTGTTAAAAATTCGTCTTTTTCGGTAGAAAATTATTAAAAATTCCATTTTTTATTGAACTCTTAATTTTTTATTATTTTTATTATTTTTATTTACTTTATTTATTATTCAGTTTTCTGTTTGAAAATTCAATTTTTTCAGGTAAATATTTCTTTTTTAACCGAAAATTTAACTACTATATTTTTCATTGAAAATTTATCACTTTTTTTAGTAGAAACTTCAAAAATTTGTTGATAAAATTCATATTTTTACTTCAGAATTAATTTTTTCAACCGAAAAATTTAACTATTCAATTTTTGGTGGAAAATTGATCATTTTTAGTTAAAAATTTAACTGCTTTATAGAAAATTTGTCTATTTGACTAGAAAAATCAACAATTTGGTTAAAAACGCATATTTTTTAGTTTAATAATTCACCAATTTAGTTACAAAATTTTAGAAACGAAAAAAATATAAACTAAAAATTAAATTGAATTAGAACACTCATTCATTTAGCTTAAAAATTCAACATTTTAGGTAAAATTTTTGTTTCCTACTGACTGAAAAACCCCTTTTGGTAAAATATTAATATTTTTTTGGTTAAAAATACAAAATTTTTGTTGAAAATTAATCTGCTTTGGTTGTAGATTCAATTATTTTGTTGATAATTCCGTCATTTTTGGTTCAATTCAACTGTTTATTTAAAATGAAAAATATTTTCTTGCTTAAACGGAAAAGGAAAAAAATAGTGTCATTAAAAAAAAAGTGTCATCGTTAAAACAAAAATGTGTCAATAGTGTGTAGATTTCAAGGCCTGGTATCAGCCAAGGGATTAAATACCTAAAATTTCAAAAACCTTCGAAGTACATAACCTCAATTTTCGAATCCACTCGAATTTAAAATCCCAACTGCTAATTTCCCAATTATTTTCTTTAAAATCTACCAATAATTCACGAATTTAGAGACCTAATTTCCACTGAATAATAACACTCATCCAAAACAATATTCGGAATTCCCCAAACGTTATTCTCTTTTCTATATCTTTCTCGGAAAACCCCGGATCGATTTAATTCAATAAATTTCGAATTTTCTTCTGAATTCGTAATTACCGATTACTTCTCATAAGAAACGAGATATTTTCTCTCGGATTTTAATCGAGATCAAGAGGTGGCAAGTAACGCAAAACATCCATATTGACATCGAAATGATTTCGATGAAAAAATAGGAAACTCATCATTTCCCAGGAAATTAGGTTATGTTTATGAATGATATTGAATGGA
>JAWWLR010000002.1:25311334-25325768 GCA_035041075.1 Acraspis erinacei
TTCCGTTAAAAAACGCAAGCATGAACTTAAATTATTAAAAATATTTTCATCTTTTTTTAAATCCAATGATTTTTTTAAATTAAAAGTATCAATTTTCGGTACAAAATGCCAGCATATCCTGAAATTGTAACAAAAAGGCGATTTTAACGACTGAATACAAATATTTAACAAACTGAAAAAATAAGAATAAAAAATGAAATAATATAAATTTTAAAAAAATACGGCAGTCTGAAAAATCTTGTGATTTTTTTAATTAAAAAAAATCTTATCAACGAAAAGCACAAAGATAATATTTAAAAAAAAAAATATTTCTCGTGAAAAACATGAAAAAGAATAAGATAACCTTAAATTGTTTCTAAATTGTAAATCTTCTTAGAAATTTGAACCGATTTCCGTTGAAAAATGCACGCATCAACTGAAATTATTCAAATTATTTTTATCTTTTTTAAAATCCAATGATTTTTTTGTATTAAAAATATCAATTCAAAATACCAACATAACCTGAAATTGTACAAAAATGGCGAATTTAATGACTGATTATAAATATTAAAAGAAGTGAAAAAATAAGTAAAATAAGAATAAAAAATGAAATAATATAAATTGAAAAAATACGGCAATCTGAAAAATCTTGTGATTTTTTTAATTAAAAAAATTGCTTTTCAACGAAAAGCACAAAGATAATATTTAAAAAACAACGATTTCTGGTGGAAAAGATGAGAAAGAATAACATAACCTGAAATTGTTCCCAAATTGTAAATCTTCTTTGAAATTTAATCCAATTTCCGTTAAAAAACGCAAGCATGAACTTAAATTATTAAAAATATTTTCATCTTTTTTTAAATCCAATGATTTTTTTATTGAAAATATCAATTTTCGGTATAACATGCCAACATAACCTGAAATGGTATAAAATATTCTAATTTATTTTGAAATCTGCACCGATTATTTCCGGCGAAAAACGCAAGCCTAAATTGAAACTATTCAAATTATTTTTATCTTTTTTAAATTTCAATGATTTTTTTAATTAAAAATATCAATTTCCGGTACAAAATACCAACATAACCTGAAATTGCACAAAAATTTTCGAATTTAATGACTAAATAAGAATAATTTGAAATAGTAAATAAAATAAATATATAAACTGAATAATAATAAATGTCGAAAAAACCGACTCTGAAAAATCTTGTGATTTTTTAAATTAAAAAATCATTTTCGACGAAAAACACTAAGATAATAGATTAAAAAAACCATTTCTGGTGAAAAAGTTAAAAAAGAATAACATAACCTGAAATTGTTAAAAAAAATCGTAAATCTTTTTTGAAATCTGAACCGATTATTTCCGATTAAGAACGCTAGCATAAATTGAAATTATTCAAATTATCTTTATCTTTTTTAAAATTCAATGATTTTCTTTTTATTAAAAATATCTATTTCCGGTGCAAAATACCAACATAACCTTAGTTTGTACAAAAAATTGGAATTTAATGACTAAATAAGAATAATTGGAAATAGTAAATAAAATAAATATATAAACTGATTAATAATAAATGTCGAAAAAAACGACAATCTGAAAAATCTTGTGATTTTCTTTTTAATTTAATTTTCGACGAAAAAACTCAGATAATATATAAATAAAAAAAACACGATTTCTGGTGAAAAAGGTTAAAAAGAATAACATAACCTGAAATTGTTAAAAAAAACTGTCAATCTTCTTTGAAATTTGAACCGATTTTCGTCATAAAACGCAAGCATAAACTAAAATTAATCAAAATATTTTTATCTTTTTTAAATTCAATGATTTTTTATTAAAAATACCAATCTCTGGTATAAAATGCCAACATAACCTGAAATTGTACAAAATCTGCTAATTTAATGACTGAATACAACAAATAAAAAACTGAAAAAAATAAGTAAAATAAGAGTAAAAATGGAATAATAATAATAATGTCTAAAAAATAAAGATATTATTTTTTTATACAAAATTTCTGGTGGAAAAGATGAAGAAGCTACCATAACCTAAAATTGTTTCAAAATGTAAATCTTCTTTAAAATCGAATTTTTGTATTAATAATGCAAATATCCGACGTAATTTGTAATTATTTTGTGTTTTTAAGTTTAAAGTTCAAATTTGTTGTGTATAAAGCTAAAATAACCTAAAATTTTGGAAAATTGGGAATCGTCTTGAAAATATAATTTTTTAAATTAAAAATACCAATTTCAATTTCCAACAAAAGGCAAAAATAATTTAAAAAATGATTCAAAGATTCTCAATCTTTTTCAAATTATAATAATTTTCGTTTTAAAATACCAATTTTTAGTGAAAAATGCTAACATAACCTAAAATTGTTTGAAAATTAAAAAAATCTTTAAAATCGAATTTTTTGATTAATAATGCAAATATCTGATGAAAAACACTAAAATAAAAGAAAATCTTAAAAGATTCGAAATCGTGTTCAAATTTTAATGATTTTTGTTTAAAATTTGTAAATACCAATTTTTTGTTTATGAAGTTAATATAACCTAAAATTGTTAAAAATGGTGAATTTTTCCGGCGAAAAAAAATATAATTCAAGTTCGAAAATACCCATTTCTAGTATAAAATATAAACGTAACCAAAAGTTGTCTGTAAAATCTAATTTTTTAATTGAAAATACCAATTTCGTACAAAAAAAAAACGAAAAAAAAAACAAAAATTATTAAAAGATTCTAAATCTTATTCAAATTATAATAATGTTTGTTTTAAAACACCAATTTTTTGTATTTAACGCTAACATAACCTAAAATTGTTTCAAATTAGAAATCGTCTTTAAAATCGAATTATTTGATTAATAATACAAATATCAGACGAAGAACAGTAAAATAAAAATAAAATCTTAAAAGATTCAAACTGGTGTTCAAACTATAATAATTATTGTTTAAAAGTAAAAAATTTTAGTGTAAAACGCTAACATAACCTAAAATTGTTTCAAATTAGAAATCGTCTTTAAAATCGATTTTTAAAATTAATATTGCAAATATCCGACGAAAAACACTAAAATAAAAAAAATCTTAAAAGATTCAAACTCGAGTTCAAATTCTAATGATATTTGTTTAAAATTTTAAAATACCAATTTTTTGTTTATAAAGTTAATATAACCTAAAATTGTTAAAAATTGTGAATTTTTATTATTATTATTATTGTTATTATTATTATTAATAATAATTAAAAATACAAATTTCCGACAAAAGTTAACCGAAAAACAAAAATATTAAAAAATATTACATCTTAAATCTTATAATTTTTTAAAAATTAAAAATATCAATTTCTCATATTATTTGTAAAAAGAGAACCATTTAACGCCGTAAATCGCTAAGCAACATAACCTAAAATTGTTGCATAGAGAAAGAAGAGAAGTCAATAAACCTGATTTTCGAAAACAGTGAATTTTTGTGCTTTTAAGGTTTTACTCTACGATCCAAATTCGCCATCGAAAGGAAGCGAAGACACCTATTTCGAATTGAAACAATACGCTCTATCCCTGACTGAAAAATACAAAAAGGACCAAGCAAAAGTGACTTGGCTCTCTATTCGATTGCCAGTTGCCTTCAATTCAATAGAAACTGAACCTCTTCTCAAAATAGCGATTGCTGATTTGAGTGTGAGGAAATTTTCCCCCGAAAGCTTAATTCTTTTTGTCGAGATCGGGATGGAAATTAGAACTGATTATCTCAATCGGGTAAAGAAAAAAAGTAATTTTTATTTGATTCTAAAATCAAATGAATTACTTTTAACTCAAACAAAATTGGTTTCTTCCAGGTAAGAATGAATACGATAAACCAGTGGCAAGTTTTCAGTCCGATTCCCTTTGTCGAATTTCATCCAGATATTATCTACAAGGACAATAAAACGACAGAATTCGATGTCGTTCGAAATTTGGGCCGTTACGATGAATATAATTTTAATTCGGTCGCCTTTTATGCAAAGGATTATATAAACAGTGAGAGAAAAAATTTATTTTTTATTATCAATAGTAGTTTAGCTGAGGTTCTGTTCCCTGATAAGTTACCGGCAGTCGGTATTGCTCCCAGTCGGTACCTTACCGACCGAGAAATTCCTTATCTTTCTCCTGACGACGGGGATTTTCAGGCCATTTTTTTATGTCGGTGAATTGTTTTAAGTACGTGATTCATTTTTTTTGGGCTTAAATTGCAATATAAAAATTATTAACAATGATTCTTTATTTGCAAAATTAGCTTTATATGATTGTATTTAAATATTTTGTTGAAAAATCGACTATTTTTTGGTAAATTTCAACAATTTTGTTGCAAATTCGTCCTTTTCGATAAAAAATTCATTTTTTATGATGGAAAATTAATTTTTTTTGGTTCCAAAATTCAACTTTTTAAAACCAAATTTCCTTTTGGCTCGAAAATTTAACTGTATTTAGTTAGAAATTTAATTATTTCGGTGAAAATTAGTTTTTCTTTTAGTTAAATATTACTTTTTTAACTGCAAATTCAAATATTTAATTGGTTTTTAAAAAATTATTTTTATTTTCAATCGAAAATTCAACAAGTTTGTTGAAAATTGATATTTTTAAGTTAATGATTCGGCAACTTGGATTAAAATTTAACGATTTTGTTGAAATTTTAATTACTTTTTTAAACAAATCCAACATATTTTTTGGAAATTCGTTCTTTTCCGTGGAAAGTTAATTTTTTATGGTAAAAAAGTTATTTTTTAGTTAAAATCTCAACTTAAAAAAATTCCCTCTGGCTTGAAAATGTAAGTATTTTTTTGTAAATTTAATTTTTTCAAAATTCAACTGTTTGAATTTTCAACTTTTCTTTAAAATTCGTCCTTTTCGATCAAAAACTAATGTTTTTTGTTTGAAATTTTCACTTTTTGGAAAAAATTCATATTTTTAGGTGTAATTCATTCAGAAACTTGGATTAAAATTTAACTATTTTGTTGAAAAATAAATTATTTCTTTCAAAATTCAACTGTTTTTTTTTAATTCATCCTTTTCGATTAAAAATTCAATTGTGATGATGGAAAATTAATTTTTCTTTGTTTGAAAATTCAACTTTTTGCACAAAAATTCCCCTTTTGACTTGAAAATGTAACTATTTCCTTGAAAATTCCTTGTTCTTTTAGTTAAATATTACTTTTTTAACTAAAAATTTTAATATTCAATTGTTTAAAATATTATTATTTTTTAAATTGAAAATGGAACAATTTTTTTTAACTATTTTGTTGAAAAATTAATTATTTTTCTCAAAATTTAACTGTTTTGTTGGAAATTCGTCCTTTTCGATTAAAAATTTATTTTTTATGATGGAAAATTAATTTTTTGGTTTGAAAATTAAACTTTTTGGAAAAAATTGTCCTTTTGGCTTGAAAATTGAACTATTTCGTTGAAATTTAATTTTTGTTATTGTTCAATATTTCTTTTTTAACTTAAAATTTAAATATTCAATTATTTTAAAAAAATTATTATTTTTTAACTTAAAAATGTAAAAATTTGGATAAAAAAGTCATATTTTTGGATTAATGATTAAGTTACTTGGATTAAAATTTAAATATTTTGTTGAAATATTAATTATTTTTCTCAAAATTTAACTGTTTTTTTGAAAATCCCTCATTTTCGATTAAAAATTTATTTTTTGTGATGGAAAATTTCGATTTACTTTCTTTGAAAATTCAACTTTTTGGAAAAATGGCCCTTTTGACTTAAGAATTTAACTATTTCGTTCAAAATTTGTTTTTCTTTTAGTTAAATATTACTTTTAAACTGAAAATTTAAAGATTCAATTGTTTTAAAAAAATTATTATTTTTTAAATTGAAAATGCAACAATTTGGATAAAAATTCATATTTTCGGGTTAATGATTAAGCTACTTGGATTAAAATTTAAATACTTTGTTGAAAAATAAATTATTTTTCACCAAATTTAACTGTTTTGTTGGAAATCCGTCCTTTTCGATTAAAAATTCATTTTTATGGTAAAGCCGTCTTTTTTGTTGTTAAAATTTCAACTTTTGAAGAAAAAACTTCTTTCTGGCTTAAAAATTTAATTATTTTGTTGAAAATTTTACTATTTTGCCACAAATTCATTTTAAATAGTTGAATTAATTTTCTTGCTTGAAAAATGGAAGTATTTTTTTAAAAGTTTAATTTTTTCAAAAATGAACTGTTTTCTTGAAAATTCGTCCCTTTTAATTTAAAATTTATTTTTTATGATCGAAAATTCATTTTGTTTCTTTCAAAATTCAACTTCTTTGAAAAATTGCCCTTTTGGCTTGAAAAGTTAACTGTTTCACGGAAATTTTATTTTTTGTTGTTGTAAATAAAACTTTTTAACTGAAAATTTAAATATTCAATTGTTTTTAAAAAATTCTTATTTTCTAACTTGAAAATGCAACAATTTGGATAAAACTTCATATTTTTGGGTTAATGATTAAGCTACTTGGATTAAAATTTAAATATTTTGTTGAAAAATTAATTATTTTTCTCAAAATTTACTGTTTTGTTGCAAATTCGTCCGTTTCGATTAAAAATTTATTTTTTATTATGGCAAATTAATTTTTTGCTTTGAAAGTTAAACTTTTTGGAAAAAATGGTCCTTTTGGCTTGATAATTTAAATATTTCGTTGAAATTTAATTTTTTTGTGGTTCAATATTACGTTTTTAACTATAAATTTAAACATTCAATTACTTTTTAACTTAAAAATCTAACAATTTGGATAAAAAAATTCATCTTTTTGAATTAATGATTAAGCTACTTGGATTAAAATGTAACTATTTTGATGAAAAATTAATTCTTTGTTTTTCAAAATTTAACTGTTTGTTGGAAATTCGTCCGTTTCGATTAAAAATGTATTTTTTATTATGGCAAATTAATTTTTTTTAATTCGACTTTTTGGAAAAAATTGCCCTTTTGGCTTGAAAATGTAACTCTTTCGTTGAAATTTAAATTTTTGTTGTGGTTCAATATTACTTTTTTAACTGCAAATTTAAATATTCAATTGTTTTTTTTAAATTATTTTTATTTTCAATCTGAAATTCAACAATTTTGTAAAAATTAATAATTATTTAGTTGAAAATTAAACTATTTTGAATCTCTTTGGTTGAAAATTTAAATAATTTCTTGAAAAATGGTGTATTTCAGTAAAAAAAATGAATATTCTTGGTTGAAAAATGTAAGTATTTTTCTGGAAATTTAATTTTTTTCAAAATTTAACTTTTTGTTGGAAATTCGTACTTTTCGATTAAAAATTAATTTTTTTGTTGTTTAAAAATTCAACTTCTTTGAAAAAATTGCCCTTTTGGCTTAAAAATTTAACTATTTCGTTGAAATTTAATTTTTGTTGTTGTAAATAATACTTTTTTAACTGAAAATTTAAATATTCAATTGTTTTTAAAAATTATTTTTATTTTCAATCTACAATTCAACAATTTTGTAAAAATTCATAATTATTTAGTTGAAAATTTGACGATTTTGAAACGAATTCATTTAAATAATTGAAAATCAATCTCTTTGGTTCAAAATTTTAATAATTTGTCGAAAAAGGGTGTATTTCAGTAAAAAAATTAATGTTCTTGCTTGAAAAATATAAGTATTTTTTTTAAAGTTTAATTTTTCTTAAAATTAAACTATTTTGTAGTAAATTTGTCCTTGTCGATTAAAAATTTATTTTTTATGATGGAACATTCATGTTTTTGTTGTTTGAAAGTTCAACTTTTAAAAAAAAATTGCTCTTTTGACTTGAAATTTTAACTATTCCGTTAAAAAATTCGTTTTTCTTTTAGTTAAATATTATTTTTTTAACTGGAAATTTAAATATTTAATTGTTTTTAATATTTTCTTCAATTGAAAATGCAACAGTTGGATTAAAAATTAACTATTTTGTTGGAAAATTAATTCTTTATTCCAAAATTCAACTGTTTTGTTGAAAATCCGTCCTTTTCGATTAAAAATTCAATTTTTATGGTGAAAAATTAATTTTTTTCCTTTGAAAATTCAAACCTTTTGGAAAAAATTTCCCTTTTGGCTTGAAAATTTAACTATTTCGTGGAAATTTCATTTTTTGTTGTTGTAAATAATACTTTTTTAACTGAAAATTTAAATATTCAATTGTTTTTTAAAAATTATTTTTATTTTAAATCGAAAATTCAACAATTTTGTTAAAAATTCATATTTTTAGGTTTTTATTCGACTACTTGGAATAAAATTTAACTAGTTTGTTGAAATTTTAATTACTTTTTTTTTACAAATTCAACCATTTTTGTTGTAAATTCGTTCTTTTCGGTTGAAATTTCATTTTTTTAAATTAAAAATAGATGTATTTTGTTGTAAATTCTTTCTATTTTTTGTAGAAAATTCATCTTTTTTAGTTGAAGATTTAATTTATTGGTTGAAAGATGAACTTATTTGGTATAAATTTATTTAAAAAATTCAAACATCAATCTCTTTGGTTGAAAATTTAAATAATTTGTTGAAAATTTGTGTATTTCATTAAAAAATTAATGTTCTTGGTTGATAAATGTAAGTATTTTTCTGGAAATTTATTTATTTTTTTTCAAAATTCGATTTTTTTGTTAGAAATTCGTCTATTTCGATTCAAAATTGATTTTTTATGATGAAAAATGCATTTTTTTTTTTTGTGAAAATTCAACTGTTTGGAAGAAATTGCCTTTTTGGCTTTGAAATTTAACTATTTCGTTAAAAATTCGTTTTTCTTTCAGTTAAATATTGCTTTTTTAACTGAAAATTTAAAATATCAATTTTTTGTTCAGAATGATTTTTTCTCAATTGAAAATTCAACGGTTTTCTTTGAAATTTAATCCGTGTTTCGTTGAAAAACGCAAGCATGAACTTAAATTATTAAAAATCGTATTATCTTTTTTAACATCCAATGATTTTTTATTAAAAATATCAATTTTCCGTATAAAATGCCAACATAACCTGAAATTGTATTATACAACAATTGCTAATTTAATGGCTGCATGCAAATAATTAAAAAATTGGAAAAAAATAAATTAAATAAGAAGAATAAATGAAGAAAAAAAGGACGGCAATCTGAAAATTCTTGTGATTTTTTAAATTAAAAAGTTGCTTTCGACGAAAAACAGTAAAATAATATATTTAAAAAAACGATTTCTGGTGAAAAAGATAAAAAAGAATAACATAACCTGAAATTGTTCCCAAATTGTAAATCTTCTTTGAAATTTAAACCGAAAATTAAAATTTAAAAAAAATTTTTTTTCAAAATTAAACTAGTTTGTTGCAAAATCGTCCTTTTCGATTTAAAATTAAATTTTTTGACGGAAAATTCATTTTTCTTTGTTTGAAAATTTCCATATTTTGCAAAAAATTGCTCTTTTGGCTTGAAAATTTAAAAGTTTCGTTGAAAATTCTTTTTTGTTTTTATTAAATATTACTATTTCAACTGAAAATTTTAATATTCAATTGTTTTTTTTTTTAATTATTTTTATTTTCAGTCGAAAATTCAACAATTTTGTTAAAAATTTATATTTTTATGTTTTTATTCGACTACTTGGAATAAAATTTAACTATTTTGTTGAAATTCGAATTACCTTTTTGACAAATTCAACCATTTTTTTGCAAATTTGTTCTTTTTTGTTTTAAAGTTCATTTTTTTAAGTTAAAAATTGATGTATTTTGTTGTAAATTCTACTATTTTTTGTAGAAAATTCATCTTTTTTAGTTGAAGATTTAATTTATTGGTTGAAAGATGAACTTACTTGGTATAAATTTATTTAAAAAATTTAAACATCAATCTCTTTGGTTGAAAATTTAAATAATTTGTTGAAAATTTGTGTAATTTAGTAAAAAAAATTAATGTTTTTGGTTAAAAAATGAAATTATTTCGCTGAAAGTTTAATTTTTTTCAAATTCGTCCTTTACGATTCAAAATTTATTTTTTACGATGGAAAATTCGTTTTTCTTTTAGTTAAATATTACTTTTTGAACTGAAAATTTAAGAATTCAATAGTTTTTGAAGAATTATTTTTGTTTTTTTAATTAAAAATGCAATAATTTTGTTAAAAATTCATATTTTCTGTTAATGATTCAGCTACTTGGATTGAAATTGAACTATTTAACAAAATTTAATTATTTAGTAGAAAATTTAACTATTTTGAAACAAATTCATTTAAATCGTTGAAAATCAATCTGGAAATTTGTTTATTTTTCTTTAATTCGTCTGTTTTGTTGGAAATCCGTCCTTTTTGGATTAAAAATTTATTTTTTATTGTAAAAAAAGTTTTTTTTGTTGTTAAAATTTCCACTTTAAAAAAATCCTTCTGGCTTGAAAATTTCACTATTTAGTAGAAAATTTGACTATTTTTACACAAATTCATAACACAAAAAAATAGTTGAAAATCAATCTCTTTGTTTGAAAATTTAGATTATTTGTCGAAAATTTGTGTATTTTAGTAAAAAAATTAATATTCTTGTTTGAAAAATGTAAGCATTTTTCTGAAAGTTTAATATTTTTCAAAATTCAATCGTTTTTTTTTAGAAATTCGTCCTTTTTATTAAAAATTCCCTGTTTTCTATGGAAAATTAATTTTTTTGTTGTTTTAAAGTTCAACAATTGGAAAAAATGGCCCTTTTGAATTGAACATTTAACTATTTCGTTGAAAATTCGAGTTTCTTTTAGTTAAATATTACTTTTTTAACTGAAAATTTAAATATTCAGTTGGTTTTTAAAAAATTATTTTTTTCAATTAAAAATTTAAATTTTGTGTTGCAGATTTGTTCTTTCTTGGTTGAAATTTAATTTTTTAAAGTAAAAATTAATGTATTCTGTTGTAAATTCTTTTTTTTTTGTATAAAATTAATTTTTTTAGCTGAAGGTCAGCATCTTTGGTTGAAAATTTAAATAATTTGTTGAAAATTTGTGTATTTTAGTAAAAAATTAATGTTCTTGGTTTCATTTTTTATGTTAAAAAAGTTATTTTTTGGTTAAAATTTCAACTTTTTAAAACAAAATTTCCTTCTGGCTTTTGAAAATTTAATTATTTAGTAAAAAAGTTACCTATTTTGACACAAATTTATTTAAATAATTGAAGATCAATCTCTTTGGTTGAAAATTAAAGTACATATTTTGTTGAAAGTTTTTTTCTTTTGGTTGAATGTTACTTTTTTAACTGAAAAGTTAATTATTCCATTTTTGGTAAAAACTTCTTTTTTTACAATCGACAATTCAACCATTTTTTTGAAAATTCATATTTTTATTTTAAATATTCCAGCTATTTCTTTCAAAATTCAACCGTTTTATTGGAAATTAGTCCTTTTCAATTAGAAATTAATCTTTTATGGTAAAAAAATCATTTTTTTGGTTAAAATAAAAATTTGTTGAAAAAAATTTTCATTAATTGGTCAAAAATAAAAAATTTTTGCTGAAAATAATTTTTTTAAAAATTATTTTTGAAAATTCGTTCTTTTTCGGTCGAAAATTCTCTTTTTAAATTGAAAATTGACGTATGTTTCTGTAAATTCGTCTCTTTTTTTGTAGAAAGTTAATCTTATTGACTGAAGAATTAATTTTTTGGTTAAAAGTTGAACTCTTTTGATATAAATTAATTTTATTAGTTTAAGATCCATCTATTTGGTTATAATTTGAAATAATCTGTTGAAATTTTGTTTATTTTTGTAAAAAATTGATTTTCTTGCTTGAAAAATGAAAGTATTTTGCTAAAAGTTTAATTAATTTCTTCAAAATTAAATTTTTTGTTTGGAAATTTTTCATTTTCGATTAAAAATTCATTTTTTTGTTTGAAATTCAACTGTTTTGCAAAAAAATACCTTTTGGCCTAAAAATTGAACTATTTCGTTGAAAATTTGTTTTTCCTTTAGTTAAATATTACTTTTTAAACAGAAAATTTAAATATTCAATTTTAAAAAAAATATATATTTTTTTTCAATCGAATATTCAGCAATTTTGTTGAAAATTCATTTTTTTTTTAAACTTGAAAATTTAATTATTTAATTAAAAATTTAAATATTGTGCTAAAAGTTTAATTCTTTTTTTTTTAATTCAACCGTTTCGTTGAAAAATCATCCTTTTCGAATAAAAACTAAACTTTTATAGTAGAAAATTCATTTTTTTTTTGGTTGAAAATTCAACTTTTTCCGAAAAAGATGATCTTTTTGGCTTAAAAATTTTACTATTTAATTAAAAGTTAAACTATTTTGTTTAAAATTCTATTTTTAGTAAAAAAAATTTTTCAATCGAAAATACCACAATATTGTTAAAAAAATACATATTTGTAAGTTAAGGATTCAGCTGTTTAGATCAAAATTGAACTATTTTGCTGAAACTTTAATTATGTTTTTTTCAAAATTCCTGTTTTGATAGAAAATCTTCCTTTTCGATTAAAAATTAATTTTGCATGGTAGAATTTTATTTTTTTTGTTGAAAATTGAACTATTTTTGTTGAAAATTCCTTTTTGTTTTAATTATATGTTACTTTTTTAAATGAAAATTTAATTATTTCATTTAAAATTCAACAATTTTGTTGAAAAGTCATATTTTTAGGTTGAAGATTCAGTTATTTGCTTCAAATTTTAACTATTTTGCTGAAAGTTTAATTTTTTCAAAATGAAACACTCTTGTTGGAAATATATTTTTTTTCGATTAAAAAATTATTTTTTTTATGGTAGATAATTCAACTTTTTATTTATTTTTTTTTTGAAATTCAACTTTTTTAATAAATAGTTCGTTTTTAATTGGAAATTTAACTATTTAGTTGAAAATTCAACTATTTTATTGTAAAATTCGATTCTTTTTTAATTGAAAGTTAATTTTTTTAACTGAAAATTTAATTATTCCATTTTTGGTAAAAAATGGATTTTATTTAGTTGAATATTCATGTATTTTGCTTGAAAATTGATACTATTTTATTAAAAATTCGATTCTTTTTTAATTGAAGTTAACTCTCTTAACTGAAAATTTAATTATTTTATTTTTAGCTTAAAATTCGTCCTTTTCGATAAAAAATTAATCTTTTATGGTAGAATTTCCTTTTTCTTTTTGGTTGAAAGTTCCAGTTTTTTTTAATAAATTGGTTTTTCTGGCATGAAAATTTAATTATTATTTAAAAAATTAAACTATTTTATTCAAAATTCGATTCTCTTTTAATTGAAATATAAGTTTTTTTTAACTGAAAATTTAATTAGTCCATTTTTAGGATCGAAAAATCAATTTTTTTTTAAATTTTCATTTGAAAGATTCAGCTATTTGTTTAAAAATTTATCTATTTTGCTGAAAGTTTAATTTTTTCTTCAAAATTCAACTTTTTTCTTTAAAATCCGTTTTTTCGATTAAAAATTAATTTTTTTGGGTGAAAAATTCATTTTCTTGGTTGAAAATTTAACTATTTAGTTAAAAATGTAACTATTTTGATATAAATTTATTTTATTAGTTGAAAATCCATCTCTTTGGTTGAAAATTAAAGTGCATATTTTTTTGATTTTTCGTTTTTATTTTGGTTGAATTTTACTTGTTTAACAGAAAATTCAGTTAATCCATTTTTGTTAAAAAAGAAAAAAATTCAATCGAAAATTCAACAATGTTGTTGAAAATTAATATTTTCAAGTTAAAGATTCAGCTATTTGTTAAGAAATTAAACTCTCAGCAAAATAGTTAAATTTTTAAACAATTAGCTGAATCTTTCAAACTTAAATTTAAAAAAAAATGTTGATATTTCGATCCTAAAAATGGAATAATTAAATTTTCAGTTAAAAAAACTTAACTTTCAATTAAAAGAGAATCGAATTTTAAATAAAATAGTTGAATTTTTAACAGAATAGTTCAATTTTCAAGCCAGAAAGACCAATTTCTTCAAAAAACTGGAATTTTCAACCAAAGAAAAAAAGAAAATTCTACCATAAAAGATTAATTTTTTATCGAAAAGGACGAATTTTAAGCCACAAATGGAATAGTTAAATTTTCAGTTAAGAAAATTAATTTTTAGTAACAAAAAAATTCATTTTTAATTTTAAAAAATTTGCATTATCCCCGAACGGGTTAAATTTTTAACTAAATAGTTGAATTTTCAAGCCAAAAAGACTTTTCGATTGACAAAAAAATAATTTTTTACCAAAAATGAAATAATTAAATTTTCACTTAAGAAACTTAACTTTCAATTAAAAAAGAATCGAATTTTTAATAAAATAGTATCAATTTTCAACCAAAATACATGAATATTCAACTAAATAAAATCTATTTTTTACCAAACATGGAATAATTAAATTTTCAGTTAAAAAACTTAACTTTCAAATAAAATAGAATCGAATTTTCAAATAAAATGTTAAATTTGCAAGCCAAAACGACCTATTTATTTACAAAAGTCGAATTAAAAAAAAAGTCTAGCAAGAAAGATTAATTTTTTATTGAAAAGGACGAATTTTAAACCAAAACTT
>JAWWLR010000002.1:25536315-25549899 GCA_035041075.1 Acraspis erinacei
CTGTTTTTTTATTTTTAATTAAAATTTCAACTTAACCGAAAATTTACCGATTTTTTGAAAATTCATCTTGATTTGAAACTTTAATTGTTTTTTTTTTAGAAAATAAATTTTTGGATTTAAAAATTCAACAATTTGTAAGAAAACTCGACATTTTGTTGAGGATTTATTTTTTTCGTTTTAAAATTCATCTCTGTGTGTAAAAATTTCACCTTCCTTAGTTACAAATTAATCTTTTACGATTGATAATTAACTATTTTTGATGAAAATTAATTATTTTTTAGTTGAAAATTCAATTGTTTTGTAGAAAATAAATCTTTTTGAATTTAAATTTCAACAATTGCGATGAAAATTCAACAATTTTGTTAAAGATTCATCTTTTTGGCTTAAAATTTCATCTTTTACGATTGAAAATTAAGTTTTTATGTTGAAACTTTAACTGTTTTGTAGAAATTTCGCATTTTCACCTCGAAAATTCAACAATTTTGTAGAATTTTATTTTTAATTCGTCTTTTTTGGCAAAAAATGGATTTTTATAATCTGATTTAGTTGGGGATTCAAGTATTTTTTTAACAAATAATTTTTTTTTAATACAACTGTTTTTTATTTTGAATTAAAATTGAAAATTAACTGAAAATTTACCTATTTATTGAAAATTCATCTTGATTTGAAACTTTAATTTTTTTTGTAGAAAATACATATTTTTGGATTGAAAATTCAAAAATTTGGATGAAAACTCGCCATTTTGTTAAGCATTTATTATTTTCCTTTTAAAATTCATCTCTTTCTGTAGAAATTTCACCTTTCTAGGTTAAAAATTAATATTGTATGATTGAAAATTAACTATTTTTATACAAAATAATCTGTTTTAGTTGAAAATTCAATTATTTTGTGGAAAATAAATCTTTTTGATTCAAAAATTTAACAATTTGCATGAAAATTCAACGAATTTGTTAGATATTCATCTTTTTTGTTAAAAATTAATCTTTTACGATTGAAAATTAACTTTTTCTGATGAAAATTAATCTGTTTTAGTTAAAACTTCAATTGTTTTGTAGAAAATCAATCTTCTTGAATTTAAATTTCAACAATTTCGATGAAAATTAATCTGTTTTATTAGAAAATTTAATTATTTTGCAAAATAAATCTTTTTGAATTGAAAATTGAAAAATTTGGATGCAAATTCAACAATCTTGTAGAATTTTTTTTAATTCGTAATTTTTGCTAGAAAATGAGTTTTTAAAATTAAAAATTCAACTATTAAAAAAAAATTTGATTTAATTGTGGATTCAAGGATTTTGTTATATAAAATAATTTTTTTTATTTAAGTACAACTGTTTTTTAAATTTTTAATTAGAATCTTAAAATAACCGTAAATTTAACTATTTTTTTGAAAATTCATCTTGATTTGAAAATTCAATTGTTTTGTAGAAAACACATATTTTTGGATTGAAAATTCAAAAATTTGGAAAAAAACTCGACTTTCTTGTTGAACATTCATTTTTCTTGTTTCCAAATTTTCTACAAGATTTATGTATTTTTTCGGAAATTCGTTTATTCTATACAAAATTAATTTTGTTATTAAAAATTCAACTTTTTTGTTGGTTAAATACAGCAGTTTTTCATTCCAAATTAAAATATTAAAATAACACAAAATTTAACTATTTTTTTTAAAGGTCATCTTAACTTAAAAAATCATCTTGATTCGAAAATTCAATTGTTTTGTAGAAAATACATCTTTTTGGCTTGAAAATTAAACAATTTGTTAGAGATTTTAATTATTTTTCTTTCAAAATTCATCTCTTTCTATGTAAATTTGAACTTTATTGTTAAAAAATAATTTTGTTTCGGGTGGAAATAAATTTTCTTGTTGAAAATTTAACTATGTTGCAAAAAATTCGTATTTTTGATTAAAAAACTAAAGAGTTTTTAAATTCGCTGTTTTCTTTTTTCTTTGGTTAAAAGTTAATTTCTTTAACAAAAAAGTTAACTATTTTTTTTTAAGTTCAACTTAATTTGAAAATTCAGCATCAGTACCAAATATTTGAGAATTTTTTGACAAAATTTAAATGAAAATTGAATTTTGAATACTTTTAAAATATTAGATTAGAAAAGTGGAAATTTTGTTGAAAAAAATCAAGTTAATTTTCTTCTGCAAACTTTTTCATTTCTGACAAAAAAAAATTAAATTTGCCACACAAATTTTTTTAGTTTTCTTAGTATAATTATTACAAAATCTACAATTTTCTACAACGATTTACGAAAAAAATTTCGTAGAAAGTTATTATTTTTTTTTATCTCATTTTTTTCTATCGGTTTTTCAATTGGAATTATTTTTAAATTTCGAGTGCCCAAAATGTCGAATTTTTTTTTTTGCTTTAACTGTCCCAAATGTGTATTTTTTTATAGCTTTAAATTAAATGATTAAATTATTGAACCGAGCCTACAATGTAAATAATTGTCTTTCAGCAAATCGAAGAGATAAGTATTCGCTCGAGTTTATTTAGCAGCGATGTCGCTAAATTGCTTGCGGTTGTGATGCGCGATGTGCGAATAAACAAAGATGTTCCCACAATATCGCATTGCCAGAAAAATAAGCAATCCAACGAAACCTTGGATTTCAGGAACAAAAAGATTCCGCCGATTATCATTACATTCGTCCAGGTGGAGAATATATATATTTTTTATTCTTTTTCACGTAATTGCCACATTGTTAAATGATAATTTTTTTTTTTTTTTTAATATTGTCTACTCCCTATATTATATTTCTTGCATTTTTTTTCTGAATTCTGTGAATCCATGAATTATTTTTAAGACCTTGGAATTCACAAAAACAAGAAGGTTCACGAATTAAAAAAAAATTCCACAATAATAAACAGTTCCAGGAATTAAGTAAAATTCCATGAATTCAAGTGATTAAAGGAATTCCGCAAAAGTAAGAAATTTCAGAATTTAAAGGAAAATTCTACGAATTCAAATAATTAAAGGAATTCAAAAAAGATCAGAAATTTCGAGAATTGCAAAAAGGAATTTTTGGATTCCAAGAAAATTAAGGGAATTCCACAAAAGTAAGAAATTCCACGAATTCAATAAAAGCAAACGAATTTCGCAAACGTGAGAACTTTCACGAATTAAAAAAAAATGACACAAATAAGAAGTTCCACGAATTCAAATTAATAAAAAGAATTCAACTAAAATAAATAATAATAAAATGTACAAAAATCTACGAATCAAACGAATTCGAAAAAATAAGAAATTCCACAAATTAAACAAAATTCCACGAATTCATTTAATTAAAGGAATTCCACAAAAGCAAAAAATTCTGTGAATTCAATAAAAGTAAACAAACTGCACAAAAATAAGGAATTCCACGAATTCAAATAATTAGTGGAATTCCACAAAAATAAGAAATTTCACGGATTAAAAAATTCCACGAAAGTAAGAGTTCCACAAATTAAAAAAATTATTGCGAATTCAAATAATTAAAAAAATTTTACAAAAAAAAAAAAAATTCGGCAAATTAAACAAAATTTCATGAATTAAAAGTTCCACGAATTACACAAAAATAAGAAGTTCCTCTAATTAAATAAAATTACACGAATTCAACGAATTCCAAAATAAAGAAAAGAAATTCCGCGAATTCAATAAAAGCAAGAAAATTCCGCAAGATTAAGGAATTCCACGAATTCAAATAATTACTGGAATTCAAGAAAAATAAGATATTTTGAGAATTGCAAAAAGGAATTTTTGGATTCCAAAAAAATTTAATGAATTCCACATAAGTAAGAAATTCCACGAATTCAATAAAAGCAAAGGAATTCGAAAAAAACGAGAAATTTCACGAAACCAAATAATTAAAGGAATTCCACATAAGTAAAAAAATTCCGCAAATTCAATAAAAACAAGCGAATTACACAAAGATAAGAAGTTCCAAGAATTTGAATTATTAAAAGAATTGAACAAAAATGATAAATTTCAAAAATCAACGAATTAAACGAATTAAAAAAAAACAGAAATTCCACAAAAGTAAAAAATTCCGCGAATTCAATAAAAGGAAACAAACTCCACAAAAATAAGGAATTCGACGAATTCAAATAATTAGTGGAATTCCACAAAAATAGGAAATTTCACGAATTAAAAAATTCCACGAATTACACAAAAATAAGAAGCTCCACGAATTCAAATTATTACAGGAACTCAACAAGAATAAGAAATTTCAAGAATTACAAAATTCCATGAATTCAAAAAATTGAAGGAATTCCACAAAAGTAAGTTTTTCCGCCAATTCAATAGAAGCAAACAAATCCCACAAAAATAAGAAGTTTCACTAATGAAAGAAAATTCCTCAAAATTCCGCGAATTAAATAAAAGCAAACAAATTCCTCAAAAATAAGGAATTCCACGAATTCAAATAATTACTGGAATTAAAAAAAATTCCACAAATTAAAAAAATGCCGCGTATTACACAAAAATAAGAAGTTCCACGAATTCGAATTATTAAAAGAATTGTACAAAAATGAGAAATTTCAAAAATTACGAAAATCCACGAATTAAATGAGTTAAAAAAAATAAATTCCACAAATTAAACAAAATTCCACGAATTCAAATAATTAAAGGAAGCCTACAAAAGTAAAAAATTCCGCGAATTCTATAAAAAAAACACATTCCACCAAAATAAGGAATTCCACGAATTCAAATAATTAGTGGAATTCCGCAAAAATAGGAAGTTCCACGAATTAAACAAAATTCCACGAATTCCACAAAAAAGAGAAATTTCACGAATTAAAAAATAAGAAGTTCCACGAATTCAAATTATTAAAAGAGTTGAACAAAAATAAGAAATATTAAAAATTAAAGAAATTCACGAACTAAACGAATTCGAAAAAATCAGAAATTCAACAAATTAAACAAAATTCCACGAATTTATTTAATTAAAGGAATTCCACAAAAGCAAAAAATTCTGCAAATTCAATAAAAACAAACGAATTCGAAAAAATAAGAAATTCCACAAATTAAAAAAATCCGCGATTTCAAATAATTAAAGGAATTTCACGAATTCAATAAATCAAAGGAATTTCACAAAAATAAGAAATTCCACAAATTAAAAAAAATGACAGGAATTACACAAAAATGAGAAATTTCACGAATTCGAATTATTAAAAGAGTTGAACAAAAATAAGAAATTTCAAAAATTATAAAAATCCACAAATTAAGGAATTTGAAAAAATAAATAATTCCACAAATTAAACAAAAATTCCACGAATTAAAATAATTAAAGGAATTTTACAAAAATAAGAAATTCCACAAATTAAACAAAATTTCATGAATTCGTTTAATTAAAGGAATTCCAAAAAAGTAAGAAATTCCGCGAATTCGTTAAAATAACGAAATTTCCACAAAAATAAGGAATTTCACGAATTCAAATAGTTAAAGGAATTCAGAAAAAAAATTCACGAAATAAAAAATTCCACAAAAATAAGAAGTTCCACGAATTCAAATTATTAAAAGCATTCAACAAAAATGATAAATTAAAAAATTACAAAAATCAACTAATTCTACAAATTAAACGAATTTGAAAAAATAATAAATTCTGCAAATTAAACAAAAAATACGCATATTCAAATTATTAAAGGAATTCCACGAATTCAATACATCTAAAGGAATTTCACAAAAATAATAATTCCACAAATTAAACCAAATTCCACGAATTCAAATAATTAAAAGAATTAAAAAAAAAAAAGAAATTCCTCAAATTTAACCAAACTCCACGAATTCATTTAATTTAAAGGAATTCCACAAAAATAAGAAATTTCAAGGATTAAAAAAATGTCACAAAAATAAGAAGTTCCACGAACAAATTCCAAAAAAATAATAAATTCCACGAATTCAAATAATTAGTAAAATTTCACAAAAATAAGAAATCTTTTGGATTAAAAAAATTTCCACGAATTCTACAAAAGTAAGAAGTTCCACAAATTAAACAAAATTCCACGAATTGAAATAATTAAAGGAATTCCACATCACGGAATTGAGATATTTCGGGGAATTCAAATTATTTTGTAAATCAAGAAATTCAGATGATTGAAGGAATTTAGATAATTTATAGAAATGAAATAATTCTACGAATTCCGAGAGTGTAGAAAAATACCAGGAATTAATATAATTCAAGGAATTTAGATAATACTTAGAATTAAAATAAATCAAGGAATTTAGGAACTTCCATTATTTCCAGGAATTCCTTGAATTCAGAGAGTTTAGTAGAATTCGAAGAATAAACATAACAGTATAATTCGAAGGAATTCAGAAAATTTAGATTATTCAAGGAACTGAAGTTATTCAAAGAATTCCATGAATTCACAGAAATTGAGAATATTTCAAGGATGCTGGAAGAATTCAAAATAATTAATACTATACTGAGCGAGTTTCTGTGTACCGTTTTTTGATTGGATTAAAATGAAAATGGAATTTTTCAGTTCATGGCTGTGAATATAGAAAACTTGAGTCTCCTAATTCTCGGAAATGGTTGGCTGGCCAACGGAAGTGCAGAAAATCTCAGCCTCGACGGCAGCATTGTGCACGGAGCCAGAACTTTACTAGCTTCCGCAACAGTCGCCGGTGGATCTATGAAATTATTAAGGCACGCCTCGGACGCCTGTCTGGCTCAAATTAGTTTTGCCGGAAGCATTGAGGCCACTCTTAAAGCCCAGGGCGAGCTTTCAGTTGAAGTAAGAATTAAAATTTAAAAAAAAAAGAGAAAAATTTATCTTATTTTCTCTCACGATTGTCATTTGAAAGCTAAAATGCAGACGCTTGATACACGCACTGCTGCTGCTTCAAGAAATTAAAATTACCGTTTATTTTCATATCCGCGAAATATTTTATTTTGGGCCAAAAATGCTTTAAGAGAAAGAGAAATAGGGTTATTTTTTTTACGAAAAAGGGAGAATAAATTCTTATAATTAAAATTAGTGTTGATGATATATTGAATTCAGTATGAAATGCTTCAAATTCTTTACATTTAATGTTTAAATTTATTATATTTTTAACAAAATAGGTGAATTTTTAACGTGAAATATGAATTTTGAATAAAAAAGTTGATTTTCTAACAAAAAAGACGAATTTTCAACAAAAAAATCTGAATTTTCAAATAAAAATTAGAAATTATAATTATAAAATTAATAAAATTTTCGACATAATAGTTAAATTTTCAACCAAACAGTTGGATTTTTAATAAAACAAAAAAAAGATTAATTTTCAGCCAAATATCTTAATTTTAAACTAGAAAAAATGAATTTTCAAAATGAAAAATGTTCATTCTCAACTAAATGAAAAAAGATGAATTTTCATCCAAATGGTAGAATTTAAAAGTATTTTAAATTTTGAAAGTTAAATTTTCAAGTCAAAAAACGAACATTTTTTAGGACACTTGAATTTTCATTAAAAAAAAATTATTTTCAACCTAGAAAGATTACTTTTCTACCATAAAAAATAAAAAATACAATGAAAATATTCTAACGGAAAGTTTAATTTTGAATCAAAATAGTTGAAATTTAAACAAAAAATATTAATTTTTAACAAAAGAAGTAATTTTTAACCAAATAATTGAGTTTTCAAGAAGAAAAAAAACTTACATTTTAAACCAAATAGTAGAATTTTCTACCAAAAGACTTAATTTTTTTAATCAAAAACTCGCATTTGCAAGAAAAATATGAATTTTTAACTAACAAAAAATTGATAATCAAATAGTTTATGTTTTTCTATCAAATTTTCGATTTTTCTATTAAAAACGGTGAATTTTCTACGAAACATATGAATTTTTGACATAAAAGATTTTTAATCCAATACCTTAATTTTTCATTAAATTCTTGATTTTTCTACGAAAAAAGATGAGTTCTTAACCAAAAAGTTTATTTTTCTATCAAAATAGTTGAAGTTTCAACAAAAACTATGAATTTTTAACAAAAAAATTAATTTCCAATCAAATAGCTATATTTTTCACCAAGTAGTTGAGTCTTAAAGAAAATTTTTTTTTAAACATTGTTGAATGTTAAAAAAAAAGATGAATTTTTAACCAAATAGTTAAATTATTAATTCAAAATGTGAATGTTTTACGAAAAAAAAAAAATTGTAATCAAGTTTAATTTTCTACCAAATAGTTGAATTTTCTGGTTAAACTTTTGAATTTTTAACAAAAAAAATATAAATTTTTTGCAAAAAAAGTTAGTTTTAAATAAAAAACGACTTTTCCAAACAAACAAAAAACTGAATTTTCAAACAAAAATAAGAATTTTTGACAAAAAAAATTCATTTTCAATCAACAGTTTAAATTTCCACCAAATATTTGGATTTTCATACAAAAAAGATGAATTTCCAACCACAAAATATGATTTAAAAAAAAAAAAAACAATTTTCAATCAAGTTTAATTTTCTACCAAAAAGTTGAATTTCCCACACAAAAAAACTGAATTTTGAAGCAAAAATATGAATTTTTTGCAAAAAAAAATTTTCTATCAAGTTTAATTTTACACCAAATAGTTGAATTTTCTGCTAAAACAGTTGAATTTTTTGCAAAAGAAAGTTAGTTTTAAATAAAATACGAGTTTTCCAACAAAAAAAAATCAACTTTCAACCATAAATATACATTTTTTTAAAATTCGTTTTCAATCAAGTTTAATTTTCTACCAACTAGTTGAGTTTTCCACGAAACATATTACATTTTTAAGCAAAAACATATATTTTTTACAAAAAAATTAATTTTCAATCAACAGTTTAAATTTCCACCAAATATTTGGATTTTCAAACAAAAAAGACCAATTTGTAACCAAATAGTTGAATTTTCTACCAAAAATATGAATTTGTTGCAAAAAAAGTTAATTTTAAACAAAATAGTTTAATTTTCTAAAAAAATTGTTAAATTTTCCAACACAAAAAGATGACTTTTCCACAAAAAATTGAATTTTCAAAAAAAAATATGTTTTTACAAAAAAAAGTAATTTTCAATCAAGTTTAATTTTCTACCAAAAAGTTGAATTTTCTGCTAAAAAAGTTGAATTTTTTGGAAAAAAAGTTAGTTTTAACTAAAATGGTTGAAGTTTCTACCAAATTGTTAAATTTTGAAGACTAAAAGTACGATTTTCCATAAAA
The DNA here is from genome assembly GCA_035041075.1 of Acraspis erinacei. Lineage (NCBI taxonomy): Eukaryota > Metazoa > Arthropoda > Insecta > Hymenoptera > Cynipidae > Acraspis > Acraspis erinacei. The sequence continues at coordinate 25,545,457 of JAWWLR010000002.1, forward strand.
AATTGAATTTTCAAACACAAATATGAATTTAAAAAAATACGTTTTTAATCAAGTTTATTTTTCTAACAAATAGTTGAATTTTTAACAAAAAAATTGAATTTTCAACCAAAAATAAGAATTTTTGACAAAAAAATATGAATTCGTAAGCAAATAGTTGAATTTTCAACCAAAATTTTGTTTAAAGTTAGTTTTAAATATAATAGTTTAATTTTCTACCAAATTGTTAAACTTTCAAGACAAAAAGACGATTTTTTCACAAAACATTGGAATTTTCAAGCATAAAATATGAATTTTTGACAGCAAAAAAAAAACTTTCAATCAAGTTTAATTTTCTACCAAATAGTCGAATTTTCTACAAAAAATATGAATTTTTTGCAAAAAAAGATAGTTTTAAATTAAACAGTTGAATTTTCTACCAAATTGTTAAATTTTGAAGACCAAAGTACGACTTTTCCATAAAAAATTGAAGTTTCAAACACAAATATGAATGTAAAATAAAATCGTTTTTAATGAAGTTTACTTTTCTACCAAAGAGTTGAATTTTCTGCTAAAATAGTTGAATTTTTAACAAAAATGTGAATTTCTGCAAAAAAGTTAGTTTTAAATAATATACGTTTTTAAAATAAATAAATTTTCAAACACAAATATAATTTTTTTTATAAATTCGTTTTCAATAAAGTTTATTTTTCTACCTAATAGTTGAATTTTCCATAAAACAATTAGATTTTTAAGCAAAAATATATATTTTTTACAAAAAATTAATTTTTAATCAATATTTTAATTTTCTACTAAATAGTTGAATTTGCCACACAAAAAAGATGAATTTTTGACACAAAAAAAAAAACAATTTTCAATCAAGTTTAATTTTCTACTAAATAGTTGAAATTTTCACAAAACAATTACATTTTTAAGCAAAATTATATATTTTTTTTACAAAAAATTAATTTTTAATCAATGTTTTAATTTTATACCAAATAGTTGAATTTTCAACCAAAAATACGATTTTTTTACAAAACAATGGAATTTTCAACCAAAAAATATGCATTTTTGACCAAAAAAATCAACAAATTTCAATCCAGTTTAATTTTCTATCAAAAAATTGAATTTTCGGCTAAAACAGTCGAATTTTTAACAAAAATATGAATTTTTTGCAAAAAAAAGTTAGTTTTAAATAAAATACGACTTTTTAAAAATAAAAAAAAAATTGAATTTTGAACCATAAATATAAATTAAAAAAAAAATTGTTTTCAATCAAGTTTAATTATCTAACAAATAGTTAAATTTTACACACAAAAAATGGAATTTTCAACCAAAAATAAGAATGTTTGACAACAAAAAATTCATTTTCAATCAACAGTTTAATTTTCCACCAAATATTTGGATTCTAAACCAAAAAAGATGAATTTTTTCAGAAAATAGTTGAATTTTCAACTAAAAATATGAATTATTTTTTATAAAAAGTTAGTTTTAAATAGAATAGTTTAACTTTCTACCACATTGTTAAATTTTCAAGACGAAAAGACTATTTTTGCACAAAACAATGGAATTTTCTACCAAAAATATGAATTTTTGACAAAAAAATTCATTTTGAATTTAATTTAATTGTTTACCAAATACTTGAATTTTCCATAAAACAATAATTACATTTTTAAGCAAAAATATATTTTTTTTACATAAAAAAATCATTTTTAATCAATATTTTAATATTTTAATATTCAAATAGTTGAATTTTCTAGCAAAAATATGAATTTGTTGCAAAAAAAAGTTAGTTTTAACTAAAAAAGTTGAATTTTTAACCATAAGATATGAATTTTTGACAACAACAAAAAAAAAACAATTTTGAATCAAGTTTAATTTCTTACCAAATATTTTAATTTTCTACCACAAATATGTTTTTACAAGAAAAGTAATTTTCAATCATGTTTAATTTTCTACCAGAAAGTTGAATTTACCGCCAAAAACTGAATTTTTAAGCAAAAATTATTATTTTTTACACAAAAAAAAATAATTTTCTATCAAGTTTAATTTTCTATTAAAAAGTAGAATTTTCTGTTAAAACAGTTGAATTTTTAACAAAAAATTTGAATTTTTTGCAAAAAAAAAGTTAGTTTTAAATAAAATAGTTGAATTTTTTACCAAATTGTTAAATTTTGAAGACCAAAAGTACGATTTTTCCATAAAAAATGGAATTTTCAAACACAGATATGAATTTTTTTAAATACGTTTTTAATCAAGTTTAATTTTCTACCAAATAGTTGAATTTTCAAGAAAACGATGGAGTTTTCAAACAAAAGTATGAATTTTTGACCAAAAAAATTAATTTTCAATCAACTGTTTAATGTTCCACCAAATATTTGGATTTTCAACCAAACAAATATGAATTCGTAAGCAAATAGTTGAATTTTCAACCAAATTTTTTTTTAAAGTTAGTTTTAAATATAATAGTTTAATTTTCTACCAAATTGTTAAACTTTCAAGACAAAAAGACGATTTTCTCACAAAACAATGGAATTTTCAACCATAAAATATGAATTTTTGACAAAAAAAACAACAATTGTCAATCAAGTTTAATTTTTTACCAAATAGTTGAATTTTCTGCTAAAACAGTTGAATTTTTAACAAAAAATATGAATTTCTGTAAAAAAAGTTAGTTTTAAATAAAATGCGACTTTAAAAAAAATTGAATTTTCAACCACAAATATAATTTTTTTAATAAATTCGTTTTCAATCAAGTTTATTTTTCGACCAAATAGTTGAATTTTCCATAAAACAATTACATTTTTAAGCAAAAATATATATCTTTTTACAACAAAAATTAATTTTTAATCAATATTTTAATTTTCTACCAAATAGTTTAATTTTCTACTAAAATAGTTGAATTTTCTTCGAAAAATATGAATTCGTTGCGAAAAAAATTTATTTTGCAATAGAATAGTTTAATTTTCTACACAATTGTTAAATTTTCGAACCAAAAAGTACGATTTTTTCATGAAAAAATTGTATTTTCAACCATAAAATATGCATTTTTGACAAAGAAAAAAAACAGTTTTCAATCAAGTTCAAATTTCTACCAAATAGTTGAATTTTCCACAAAACAATCACATTTTTAAGCAGAAATAAATATATTTTACAACAAAATTCATTTTTAATCAATATTTTTTATTTTCTAGCATCTAGTTGAATTTTCTGCCAAAAATATGTATTTGTTGCAAAAAAGTTAGTTTTCAATAGAATAGTTTAATTTTCTACCAAAATGTTAAATTTTTAAGCCCAAAAGTATGATTTTTCCATAAAAAATTGAATTTTCCAACACAAATATGAATTTTAAAAAAATTCGTTTTCAATCAAGTTTAATTTTCTACAAAAAATTTGAATTTACCATAAAAAAAAAATGAATTTTGAAGCAAAAATATGAATTTTTACCAAAAAAATAATTATCTATCAAGTTTTATTTTCAACCAAATAGTTGAATTTTCTGCTAAAACAGTTGAATTTTCAATCAAGTTTTTTAATTTTCTAACAAATAGTTGAATTTTTAACAAAACAATGGAATTTTCAATCAAAAATAAGAATTTTTGACAAAAAAAAAATCATTTTTAATCAATATTTTACTTTTCTACCAAATAGTTGAATTTTCAACCATAAAATATGAATTTTTGACCAAAAAAAACAATTTTCAATCAAGATTAATTTTGTACCAAATAGTTGAATTTTCCACAAAACAATTACATTTTTAAGTAAAAATATATTTTTGTTTACAAAAAAATTAATTTTTAATCAGCTTTTTAAAACTCGTTTTTAATCAAGTTTAATTTTCTACCAAAAATTTGAATTTACCACACAAAATTACTGAATTTTCAACAAAAAATAAAAATTTTTGACAAAAAAAAATAATTTTCTATCAAGTTTAATTTTACCAAATATTTGGATTTTCAACCAAAAATATAAATTAAAAAAAAAGTTAGTTTTAAATAAAATAGTTTAATTTTCCACCAGGTTGTTAAATTTTCAAGTAAAAAATACGAGTTTTTCACACAAAAAAATGGAATTTTCAACCATAAAATATGAATTTTTGACAAAAAAAAAACAATTTTCAATCAAGTTTAATTTTGTATCAAATAGTTGAATTTTCCACAAAACAATTACATTTTTAAGCACAAATATATTTTTTTTACAAAAAAATTAATTTTTAATCAGCTTTTTAAAAATCGTTTTTCATCATGTTTAATTTTCTACCAAAAATTTGAATTTACCACATAAAATTACTGAATTTTCAACTAAAAATAAAAATAGAAAAAAAAAAAAGTAATTTTCTATCAATTTTAATTTGACCAAATATTTGGATTTTCAACCAAAAATATAAATTAAAAAAAAGTTAGTTTTAAATAAAATAGTTTAATTTTCCACCAGGTTGTTAAATTTTCAAGTAAAAAATACGAGTTT
>JAWWLR010000002.1:25629242-25640975 GCA_035041075.1 Acraspis erinacei
TGGTTGGAAATTTATCTTTATGGTTAGAAATTCAACTAATTTTTTGAAAAATTTATTTTTTGGGGGAAATATTTTCAATTTTTGTTTAAAATTAATCTTTTTGATTAAAATTTCAAACATTTAGTTAAAAGTTTATCTTTTTGTAGAAAAAATTCATAATTTTGGTTCAAATTTATCTATTGGTCGAAAATTAATCTTTTTAGTGAATAAATCATCTATTACGTTAAAATTTTATCTCTTTGCTTGAAGATTTGTAGTTTTAGAAGAAATTAAAAAAAAATTAATTATATTTTTTAGTCTAAAATTAAACTATTTCAATGAAAATTCGTCATTATCGGTTGAAAATGCTTTTTTTTACTGAAAATTTACGAATTCATCTTTGGTTTAAAAAATATAATTAGTCTCATTTTTAGTTGAACATTTTACTTCCTCGGTAGAAAATTAGACTTTCTCGGTAGAAAATTAATCTTTTTGCTTGAGAATTCATTATTTTAGCAGAACATTAATTTTTTTCTTAAAAATTAAACATATTAATACATTTCCGGAATTTGTTGGTAATTTATGGTAATATTACAAGTAATTTTTGGTAACTTACTATAAAATTCTCAACATTTAAATTTAAAATGTCTATAAATTTCTAAACATTTATGAAAATTTTCGGTAATTTATGGTAATTTTACAGATGAATATGATAAATTACCATCCCAAAAATTCAATTTGAAACAGTTTTATAAATTTCCGAAAATTTATGATTTTTTTAGTAAATTGTGGTAATATTACACATTACACATTTATGGTAATTTTATAGTTAAATAGGGTAGTTTATCATAAAATATGAAAAGTTCAATTTAAAATATTTTTATAAATTTCTGGGTGAATTATGGTAGTATTGCAGGTAATTTATCGTAACTTATCATAAATTGCCCAAAATTCAATTAAAATATGTTTATAAATTTCTGGAAATTTTCGGTCATTTACGGTAATTTTACAGGTAACCTACCACACATTACCTAAAATTCAATTTCAAACATTTTGATAAATTTTCGGAAATCTTTGGTAATTTAAGAAAATTTGATTAATAATATATGATAACTTTTTATAAATTACAACAAAATTCTAATATCTGCAACGAAAATTTCCGTACATGTCTTACCGTGAGTGGGTTTACAATAAACTAGTTTGATAGAAATAAGTTTTTTTTCGTTAAAAATTAATTCATTGAAAATTTAACTTGCCACTTTTTGTAAAAAATAATTTTTCGGTTTAAAATTTAACTAATTTTAAAAAAATTCGTTTTCTTGAAAATTGACTTTTGTTAGAAAATTTGTCTCCTTGCTCGCAAATTCATTTATTTTGATTGACAATTCATTATTTGGTTAAAAATATAACTAATTTGTTAAAAATATAGCTACTTTGTTAAAAATACTAAAATAAAATACGAGAATCTTAATCGAAGCTTCTTTTATCTGGTTCGTAATAATTTTCTTAGCTGAACAGTGAACTGTTTCATTTTTAGTTAAAAATTTCTTTAAATAAAAATTCATTTCTTTCGATTAAAATTTAACTATTTTATTAAACATTTTTTAGGAATTAATTTTTGAACTTAAAAATTAAGTATTTAACTTAAAATTGGTCGTTTTGTTTAAATTTAACTTTTTTTATTTATTAATAGAATTTTTTTTCTTTGTAATATGAAATATTCAATTTTTCGTTGAAAAATCACCTTTTTTGGTTCAAAGTTATACTAATTTTTTTCAAAAGTAATTTTTTGGTTGAAGATTAATTAACTTTAGTTGAAAATTCAATGTCATCGCTGAAAATTCAACTATTATATTGAAGAATTCGCTTTGTTTTTAGTTGAAAATAACTTTTTTTAACAGAAAATGTAACCATTCAATTTTCTGTTGAAGATTTTTTTTTCTTAGTTCACAATTCACTAAAATTAACTAATTTGTTCAAATTATAACAACTTTGTACACCATTTATTTGTATTAGTTGAAAATTTTGTGTTCGGTAAGAAAAATAGTGAATGCTATCAAAACGTGTACTTTTAATTTTTTATATTATATTTTTTCTCATCAAACTGAATGCCTATCTATTTCAATTTATTTTACAAGTGAACTATAAACTTTTATTAATAATTTGTATATAAAAACGCTACTTTCGGCTTATTAAGTTTAAATTTTCGCAGAACTCGGACCCGAACAGATCGCGCACTATGGTGAGTAGTAAACTCAACATAGGACAGATGCACAGAGCTGGTCATGACCCATCCCTGAGGTATAAACATAATTATCAGCCATATCCTGTTTCTTTTTCGTTTATTTATTTTTTACCCCATTAGTCAGAATAAACTCCAAATTCAATTAACTATTTAATCCTGATTCTTTAATCGAACTAAAAAAAGAGCATAAAAAAGACATTTAATTTAAAAAAGTGGTTACAAGTCTTCATTTTTTCCATTTACCACAAAAATAAAAATAAAAAAAATAAAAATAAATTTTGGTAGAAAAAAAACTAACGTAGTAGAAAAGTAGTTCATGGACGTCGAACAAAAAGAAAAGTATGTGATTAAAGATTTTTCTGTCAGAAAAATACGCTAAAATTGTTAAAAATTCTTTTTTTAACGGATTAAAGTTTTAAAAAATTCAAAATGGGGAAGGGTTTTAATAATTACATGTGTAAAAAGTTTTTCCATCCAGCCTCGAGGGACAATTTGAAGCGAGTAAGTTTCGTTTATGTCGAGTAAATTTTTTCTGTTTTTTTTTGGCAGCTTTCGAAGTAAATGAATTAATTTTGAGTCTCTTTTTCGATTTTCAGGTATGGATGGCAGAACAGCAGGCTGATGCTTATAAAAAGAAACAGGAGGAACTTCGAGTTCAATACGAAAAGGAACAGGATCTTCACAATAATAAGTAAGTGATTTTGAGGTTATGTTTCGAATTGTGTGTTATTTTTTTCGGAGTAAAACCGAGGTGACATCGATAAAGTACTTTAAGAATTTTAGATTATTTCCCTAAGATTTCTAGTCGAAATATTGTGCATTTTCAACAAAATTGTTGAATTTTCATGGGCAAATATGAATTTTGAAGAAAAAAGTGAATTTTCGACTAAATAGTTTGATATTCAAGTAAAAAAAACTAAGTTTCCACTAAATTTAGGAATTCTCAACAAAGACATTAGTTCAAACAGTTTCATTATTAACAAAATAGATAAATATCCTACAAAACAGTTGAATTTTTAACGAGAAAGTGTGAATTTTCAAACCGGATGATTCATTTCATACAAAAAAAATATTAATTTTTAACAAAATCTTTACATTTTCAACCAAAAAAGCTTGAAAAGCTTCATTTTCTACGAAATTTTTGAATTTTCAACCCCAAAGATGAATTTTAAACCAAATTAGTGTATTCTTAACCAAAAAATATTGTTTTTTTACCCAACAGTTGAATTATTAAATAAAATAGTTGAATTTTTAACTAGAAAGTTTTTTTTTACCAGATTTTTTAATCTTTGTCACCAAAAGTTGAATTTTCAACCAAAAGTTTGCATATTTAACAAAAAAATACGAATTTTCAATTTTAAACTACAAATTTTCAGTTGAAAATGTTTTTTCTTGAACAAAAATGGAATAGTTACAATTTTACTTAAAAAATTTAATACTCAAACAAAACAACAAGATTTTTTCATCAAAATCGTTAAATTTTCACCCAAGTCGTTTAATTCTCTTTGTAAATTTGGAATTTTCGAGTAAAAAATACGAATTTTCAACGAAATTGTTGAATTTTCTGTCATGTTGTGGACTTTTCAATCCCAAAAGTTTAATTTTCAACCAAAAATTTGCATTTTTAACCAAAAAGGGTGAATTTTCAAACGGGATGATTAATCTCCTACAAAAAGAAATAATTTTCTACTAGAAAAGATGAATTTCTAATCAAATATGCTGACTTTCAACGATAAATTTAATAGTTACATTCTTAATTTTTTTTAAATAGGATATTTTTTAACAAAATATTTACATTTTCAATATTGAAACTGAATTTTCAAGAAAGCTTAACTTTTTACCAAATTTTTTAATTTTTAACCCCAAAAGTTGAATTTTTAACCAAATTAGTGTATTTTCAACGAAAAATATTGTTTTTCTACCCAAAAGTTGAATTATTTCCCAAAATAGTTGAATTTTTAACTAGAAAGCTAATTTTTTACCAAAGTGTTGAATCTTGAAACTCAAAAGTGGAATTTTCAATTAGAAAATATACATTTTAAATTAAAAATGTTTTCTCTAGCATTAATTTTCTATTATAAAGTTGCATTATTAACAAAAACTTGAATTTTCAACCAAAAATGTGAATTTCTAACCAAAAATGGTGATAAATTTCCTAACAAAAATGAGTATTTTTTAACTAGGAAAGATTAATTTACAGTTAAAGAGGATATCGAATTTTACAAAAAATTGAAGTTACATTCTTCATTAAAAAAATTATTATTCGACCAAAGAAAATAGAATATTTTAAACAATATTTTTACATTTTCAACCGAAAGTATGAATTTTCAAGCAGGTAGTTTAATTTTCTATCAAGATTTTCTTAGTTTCAACCCCAAAAGTTGAAATTTCAACCGAAAATTTACATTTTAAATAAAAAAAGACGAACTTTCAACTATAAAATGTTAATTTTCAATTAATTTTTTTTTTCAACGTAAATTGTAAGTACATCTTTGCTCAAAAAAATTAATACCCAAGCCAAGTAAGGAAGATTTTTTAACAAAATCGTTAAATGTTCAACCAAATCGTTTAATTTTCTAGGAAAATGTTAAATTTTCAAGTCCATAAAAAACGAATTTTCCTCATAATTGTTGAATCCTCAACTAAAATATTAATTTTCTATCAAACAATTGCGCTATTAACCAAATAGAGGAATATTCTACCGAAATAGTTGAATTTTAAACGAGAAAGTTCATTTTCTACCAAATTCTTGAACTTTCAACCCGAAAAGTGGTATTTTCCACTAAAAATTTTCATTTTTAAACAAAAATGTACGAATGTTTAACTAGAAAATATTCATTTTCAATTAAAAATGTTTTTCTTCAACAAAAATGGATTATTTACATTTTTCCATTAAAAAATTAATACTCAACCAAAAAAATTTTTTTTTTACAAAATCGTTAAATTTTCAACCTAATGTATGAGTTTTCCATCAAATAATTTAATTTTCTACCAATTAAATGGTTTTATTTTCTACCAAATGTGTGCATTTTCCTGTCCAGAAAGAGGAATTTTTCTTTAATTTTTAAACTTACAGCGAAATATTTTGAACCATTTAAAATCTTAGGAAATATTGTCTGAAATGTTTGCCAAATATTTTTAAATGTTTGGAATCATTAAAATCGTTGTAAAACCTCTGGAATTTTCGTGAAATATTTTTAATATTTTAAAATCTTTGTTAAATTTTTGTATTTTTTTTAAATCTTTGAAAGTCTTGATACCTTTTAAAAATTATTAAAGTTTTTGTGAAGTATTCTAAAATGTTTTTAAATCTATGAAATCTGTTGGTTTTTTAATCTTTTAAACCTAAAACATTTGAATTTTTTTTAATATTAGAGAAATATGTATACAAAATCATTAAAATATTTGTGAAATCTTTGAAATTCTTATAAATTATTTAAAATCTTTGCGAAATATTTTTAGGTTTAAGTGAAATTATTCAAATCTTTGTGTCATCTTTGAAATATTTTTATATATTTTCATATCTTTGCGAAAATTTAAATCCTTGCGAAATATTTTTAAATCTATAACATTCTTTTGAATATTTGAAATCTGTGTGAAATTATTGAAATTTTTCTGAAGTATTCTAAAATGTTTTCAAATATTTTGAACAATTTTATAATCCTGGCAAAATATTTGTGAAATCTTTTTCAATTTATGTGAAATCATCGAAATCTTTGTGAAATTTTTCAAATATTTTTTAAATCTTTGTAAAAAATTAAAAAATGTTTAACAGTCCTTGCGAAATATTTTTAAATCTTTGAAATTCTTTGGAATCTTTGAAATATCTGCGTAAAATTATTGAAATTTTGGTGAAGTACTCTAAATTTTTTTTAACTATTGTCAAATATTTGTGAACAGTTTTGAAATATTTAAAATCTTTACCAAATATTTTCTCATCTTTGAAATTCTTTTGAATGTTTAAAATCTGTATGAAATTATTGAAATTTTTGTAAGGTATTGGATTTTTTAAAAATATTTTGAAGAATATTTAGAAATCGTTTTAAATCTTTGTGAAAATTTTTGAAATAATTAAAAAACCTTGCCAAACATTCTTAAATCTTTAAAATTCTTTTGAATCGTTAAAATATCTGCTTGAAATTATTAAAATTTTGGCGAAGCATTCTATAATGTTATAAAATATTTTGAGATCTTTAGAATTAAAATCAATCTAAATCTAAACTATTTTTAAATAATTTGAAATTTGTTTTGGTAAATAATTTTTTTTTGGTCAATAATTTGTAATTTTTAAAATCTGCATTATATTAGTGAGATTTTTTTGAAGAATTATAAAATATTTTAAATCATTTTGAAATCTGTTAAATATTTAAAATATTTTGATGTCTTTGAGAAATATTTTCCAATCTTTGTAAAAATTTCTGAAATCTTTAAAATCCTGGCGAAATATTTTTAAATCTTTGAAATTCTGTTGAATGTTTGAAATATTTGTGTGAAATTATTGAAATTTTTGTGAAGTACTCGAAATTTTTTAAAAATATTTTATGAAAAGCCTTGGAAAAAATATTTGGAATGTTTAGAATTTGTGGGAAATTTTTTAAATTTTTGTGAAGTATTTTTAATTCCATGTGGAATCATTCAAAACTTTTTCTGAAATCGCTGGTATATTTTTAAATCTTTTCAAATATTTGTGAAAATTTGAAATTTTTTTACAGTACTCTAAAATGTTTCAAAATCGTTTCAAATTTGTTTGAAAATTTTTGAAATCTTTAAAAATCTTGGCGAAATATTTTGAAATCTTTGAAATTCTTTTGAGTCTCTGAAATCTGTTTGAAATTATTGACATTTTTATAAAATACTCTAAAATATTTTGAAGTCTTTGAAAAATATTTTGTAATCTTTGTGATATTTTTTAAAGTTTTAGAAAAATATTTCAAAATCTTTAAAATCCTAGGATCTATTTCCTAAAACCTTCGAAATATTTTTGCGAAATACTTAAAAATATTTTGGGTAATTGAAATCTTAGTGAAATCTCAGAAATTTTGAAAATTCCTTTGAAATCGTTTGAAAGACTTGACAGTTTTTTTAATACTATTAAACTCTGTAAAAATCTGTTAAAACTTCTTAAAATCTTTGCGAAATATTTGAAAATCTTTGAAATAATTAGAATCTTTAACATCTGCGTGAATTTATTCAGTTTTTTTAAAGTATTCTAAAATATTTTGAAATATTTGGTTAATATTTGAAATATTTTGTAATCTTTGTGATATTTTTTAAAATTTTAGCAAAATATTTCGAAATCTTCAAAATACTTGGATATATTTCCTGAATTCTTTGAAATATTTTTTCGAAATACTTTAAAATATTTGGAATAATTGAAATCTTAGTGAAATCTCTGTAATTTTGAAAATTCTTTTGAAATCTTTTGAAAGACTTGAAATTAAAAAAAAAAATTTTTTAACCTTTGTAAAAAACTTTTAAACCCTCTTAAAATCTTTGCGAAATAATTAAAAATTTTTGAAATAATTTGTAATCTTTCAAATCTGCGTGAAATTATTAAGAATTTTGGGAAGTATTTTAAAATATTTTTAAAGATTTTGAAATCTTTGTAAAATAATTGAAATATTTTAAGGTTTTTGACAAACATTTTGTAATCTTTGTTATATTTTTTAAAATCTTAGCCAAATATTTCGAAATCCTTGCAATTTTTTTGGGAAATACTTTTAAATGTTTTGAATAATTAAAATCTTTGTGAAATTTGGAAAATTCCTTTGAAATCTTTTGAGACTTGAAATTAAAAAAAATATATTTTTAACCTTTTTAAAAAACTGTTAAACCCTCTGTACATTTTTGCGAAATAATTGAAAATCTTTGAAATATTTTGTAATCCTTCAAATCTGCTTGAAATTATTCAGATTTTTGTGAAGTATTCTAAAATATTTTAAAAGATTTTTGAAATCGTTGTTAAATATTTGAAATAGTTAAATGTTTTTCAGAAATATTTTGTAATCTTTGTGATATTTTTAAAAATCTTAGCCAAATATTTCGAAATCCTTGCAATTTTTTTGTGAAATACTTTTAAATATTTGGAATAATTAAAATCATAGTGAAATTTTTTAAATTCTTTTGAAATATTTCGAAAGACTTGAAGTTCTTTTGAATTTTTTTAAAAGACTTGAAATAAAAAAAATATATTTTTAACCTTTTTAAAAATCTCTTAAAATCTTTGCGAAATAATAAAAAAATCTTTGAAATAATTTGTAATCTTTAAAATCTTCGTGAAATTATTCAGATTTTTGTGAAGTATTCTAAAATATTTTGAAATCTTTGTTAAATATTTGAAATATTTACAGGTCTTTGAGAAATATTTTGTAATTTCTGTGTATTATTTTTTTAAATCTTAGAAATTGTTTCGAAACCCTTGAAGTATTTTTAGGAAATACTTTTAAATATATGGAATAATTAAAATCTTAGTGAAATTTTGAAAATTCTTTTGAAATATTTTAAGACTTGAAATTAAAAAAAATATATTTTTAACCTTTTTAAAAATTTTTGAAATATATTGTAATCTTTCAAATCTTCAGATTTTTGTGAAGTATTCTAAAATATTTCGAAATATTTTGAAAGACTTGACATTTTTTTTAAATATTGTTAACCTTTGTAAAAATCTGTTAGATCCACTTAAAGTCTTTGCAAAATAATTAAAAATCTTTGAAATAATTTGGAATCTTGAAAATCTGCATGAAATTACTGAGATTTTTTTGGATTATTCTTAAATATTTTTAATCATTTTGAAATCTTTGGTAAATATTTGAAATATTTTGAGGTTTTTGGGAAATAGTAATCTTTGTAATATTTTTTAAAATCTTAGCAAAATATTTCGGGACCCTTGAAATAATTTTGCGAAATACTTTTAAATGTTTTGAATAATTAAAATCTTAGTGAAATTTGGAAAATTCCTTTGAAATCTTTTGAGACTTGAAATTAAAAAAAAAAATTTTTTAACCTTTTTAAAAAACTGTTAAACACTCTGTACATTTTTGCGAAATAATTGAAAATCTTTGAAATATTTTGTAATCCTTCAAATCTGCTTGAAATTATTCAGATTTTTGTGAAGTATTCTAAAATATTTTTGAAATCGTTGTTAAATATTTTCAATATTTTAAGGTCTTTGAGAAATATTTTGTAATCTTTGTGATATTTTTCAAAATCTTAGCCAAATATTTTTGCAAAATACTTTTAAATATTTGAAATATTTTGAGGTCTTTGAGAAATATTTTCTAATCTTTGTGATATTGTTTAAAAATCTTAGCAAAATATTTTTTAATCTTTAAAATCATTGTTAAATTTTTCTAAAAAGTACAAAATGTTTGCGAAATATGCTCTAATATTTGGAATAATTGAAATCTTTGTGAATGATTTCCAAATTTTTAAAATTCATTTTGAATTCTCAATAATAATTGTTTTCAGGGCTCTGTTGAGTAAAGAAAGCAAAGACAAACTCAGCGTAAATTTTATGTATGAGGCACCGCCAGGTGCAAAAAAGGAACGAGAGAAGGAAGACAACGAGCCCGAATATAAATTCGAGTGGCAAAGAAAATATAACGCTCCACGAGAAAGTTATTGTAAAGGCGATAGTGAAATTCGGGATCAGCCTTTTGGAATTCAAGTGCGGAATGTTCGTTGCATCAAATGTCACAAATGGGGCCACATCAACACAGGTAGATACAATTTAATTTTAATTTGCATCAACCATTTTTTCCTCAAAATTTCAGGGCAAGGACTCACGCCACTATTTTGAAAAAATGCTTCTATTTTCTCATAAGTGACGGAGAATTTTTTCCAGGGCACGCTTGAGGTTTTTGTTTTAATTGCAATATAAAATTAAATAACGATGATTTTTTATTGATAAAAGTAGCAACGTATTACTGTTTTTAACTATTTTTTTTCAAAATTTAAAAACAAATTTAATTAATATAATATTTTTTTATCGTTTTTAGTTGCAAATTCATATTTTCAATTGAAAATTCATTCTTTTTTTTTTAATTCGTTCATTTTGGTAGAATATTAATTTTCTTTTTTATTTGAAAAATGATCTTTATTAGTTGAAAATTTGTTTTTTTGATTATAAAATCATGCACTTTCTTGAAAATTCGTTCCATTTGGTATATATTTTTTTAGGTCGAAAATTGATTGTTTTTAGTTGAAAAGTCGTATTTTTAAAAATAAAATTAAACTCTTTGGTTGAAAATCCAACTATTCCGATTAAAGATTTATCATTTTAGTCGAAAATTCCTCTTCTTGGGAAACAATTAATTTTTTTAACTTAAAATTTAATTAATCCGGTTGAATATTTTATAATTTAATTTAAAAATTCTGGCATTTCGTTCAAAATTCGTTATTTTTGGCAGAATATTTGTCTTCTTGGTTGAAAATTAATCGTTTTTTAGTTGGAAATTCGTTTTTTTTAAAGAAAATTAATCTCTTTGGTTGAAAATTCAACTATTTTAGTTAAAGATTCATCATTTGAATAAAAAATTGATCTTCTTGGTTGAAAATTAATTTGTTTTAAACCTAAAATTGAAATATTTCATAATTTTAGTTAAAAATAATTTTTTTTTTAAATTAAAAATGCATGTGTTTATTTGTAAATTTTTTCTTTTTTGGTGAAATATTAATCTTCTTGTTTGAAATTTTATTCTTTTGCTTGATTTAAAAGAAAATCAAGAAATAAGATTAATTTTGTACTAAAAACACGATTTTTAAAACGAAATACATGAATTTTAAACGAAAATCTGGATTTTTTCACGAAAAAAAAAAGAAATTTTCAATAAAATCTTTAAATTTTTTACCAAAGACATGAATTTTCGACTAAATTTATGAATATTCAATAAATAAAAATTAATTTAAAACAAAAAGTCGAATTTTCCAAAAAAAATGAATTTTATACAAAAAATTGAATTATTATTTAAAAAATTAAGTTTCTAACAAATATTTAAATTTTTACGTAATAAAGATTTTTTCAACCAAAAATTTTTTACTATAAAAAACGAATTTTCAACAAATATCTGGAATTTTTAACAACAAAAGAATTAATTTTCTACATTTTTAACCAAAGACATTTGAATTAGAAAATTTTTTAAATTTAATTTTCAATTAAAATGAAGAATTTTTAAGAAGCAAAAAATTTTTTTACCAAAACAACAAAAATTAATTTTCGAGAAAGAGGATTAATTTTCTACTTCAAAAATACGAAAATCTGGATCTTTTCACGAAAAAAAATTATTTTTGTACCAAAAAATGAATTTTAAATAAAATCTTTAAATTTTTTTACCAAAGAGATGAATTTTCGACTAAATTGATGATTATTCAATAAATAAAAATGAATTTAAACCAAAAAGTCGAATTTAAAAAAAAAAATCAATTTTCTCCAAAAAAAAATTGAATTATTATTTAAAAAATTAAGTTTCTAACAAATATTTAAATTTTTACGTAATAAAGATTTTTTCAAC
>JAWWLR010000002.1:25681036-25693744 GCA_035041075.1 Acraspis erinacei
AAGGAATTTCGTTTTTTTGGTGTAAAATTCAAAGATATCTACATTAATTTATTTTAAAATAATGCCCCCCCCCCCCCATTTTTCTCTGCGAAAAAGCTACATCTTCGTAGCTTAAAAATGTAATAGTTTGGTCAAAAATTTAACTATTTTGTTGAAAAAATTCAATTATTTTGTTAAACTTTTAATTATTTGATTGGATATGTAACTATGTCGTCAAACAATTGATTATTTGTTTAAAAATTCAAATCTCTTTTTTTTTAATTCGACCGTTTTGTTTAGAAATGCACCTTGTAGATTGAAAATTCCATTTTTTGATAAAAAACTTCAACTATTACGTGAAAAATTTAATTATTTAGTTAAAAATTCAACTATTTTATTGAGAAATTAATTCTTTGATTGAGAATTTAACTATTTAATTATTCGATTTGAAAAGTAAAAATTTAAAAAAAATTGTAATTGGCTGATTGAAAATTTAATTATTGCGTTCAATAATTAATTATTTGGTTCAATATTTGACAAATTTGTAAGAAATGCATCTTTGTAGATTGAAAATTCCACTTTTTGATTAAAAATTTAACTATTTTGGTTAAAATTTCAATTTTTTTGGAAAATTGGACCAGTTCTATTCAAAATTCCTTCTTTTACATTGAAATTTCATCTTTTAATCACTTTTTTATTGTTGAAAAGTGAACTGTTTTCTAAAAAAAATCGTCTTTATCTTTAAAATTCAGCTATTTTTTGTTTTTAAATTGGAACATTTAGTTGAAAATGTATCTTAGTGGATTAAAAATTCAACTGTTTTATTAAATATTTAATTATTTAATTAAAAATTTAACTATTTTATTAAAAATTTAATTATTTTCTTCTTGTAAGTCCAACTTTTTTATTGAAAATTCGTTCTTTTGGATTATTACTTTATGTTTTATGAACTTTCATTGATTAAATTTCAACTATTATCTTAAAAATCGGCTTATTTTGTTGAATAAATAAGTATATAATATATAATAATAAAAATAATAATAAAAATAATAATAAAAAATAATAAATAATAATATATAATAAATATTAGAAATGCATCTTTTGTAGATTGAACATTCCAGTTTTTGATAAAAAAATTCAACTATTTGTGTTAAAATTTAATTATTTCATTAAATATTCAATTATTTTGTAGAAAATTGAACTATTTCGTTAAATAATTAATTATTTGATTGAATATTAAATTATTTCATTAAAGTCAGCTTTTTTGGTCAAAAATTAATTTGTTTTATAGAAAATTCGTCATTTTTGATTGAAAGTTCATATTTATTAACTTTTTTGTTGAAATTTCAATTTTCTTCTAAAAAAATTTGACAATTTAACTTGAAAATTTAACTATGTTTTGTTTGAAAATTATACAGTTTGTTAAAAATGTATCTTAGTAGATTAAAAATTCAATGATTTTGTGGAAAAAATGCAACTGTTTTGTTAAAAATTTAATTATTTGATTATAAATTCAACTATTTTGTTGAAAGTTCCTTATTTTAGATTTTAAAAATTAAACTTTCAACTTTGAAAAATCAAATATTCTTTTAAGAAAATGAACTATTTCGTTGAATATTTAATTATACGGTTGAAAAAGATTTGAAAAAATTGAAATTATCTGATTGAAAATTTAACTATTTCGTTAAATAATTAATTATTTGGTTAAAAATTCAGCTATTTCGTTTAAATTCAATTATTTTGTTGAAAATCTAATTATTTTGATGAAAATTCAATTATTTTGTGGAAAATTTAATTATTTTGATGAAAATTTAATTATGTGATTGAAAATTCAACTATATTGTTAAAAGTTGTATTCTATGATTTAAAAATCCACTATTTCGTGAGGTATTGAATTATTAGTTTAGAAATTCAACTAATTCGTGAAAAATGTAATTTGATGAAAATTTAATTATTTAATTAAAAATTCAACTATTTCATGAAAAATTTAATTCTTTTGATCAAAATTCAAATATTTGGTTGAAAATTCAATTACTTTTATTGTTGAAAATTTCATTCTTTTTTTGAAAAATTCTTTTTTTTTAATTTAAAATTATTTTTATGAAAATTCAATTATTTTGTTAAAAAATCAACTATTTCATGAAAAATTTAATTATTTTGATGAAAATTCAATGATTTCATCAAAAATTCAACTATTTCGTGAAAAAATTAATTATTTTGATGAAAATTCAAATATTTAGTTGAAAATTTATTTATTTTGTTGAAAATCTAATTATTTTGATTGAAAATTCAATTTTTTTTTTATATTCCATTATTTTTTGGAAAAAATATTTTTTTATTTCAATTATTTGGATGAAAATTCAATTATTTTGTTAAAAATTCAACTATTTCGTGAAAAATTTAATTCTTTTGATGAAAATTCAAATATTTGGTTGAAAATTCAATTACTTTTGTTGTTGAAAATTTCATTCTGTTTTAAAATTATTTTTTCTATTTCAATTATTTTGATGAAAATACAATTATTTTGTTAAAAATTCAACTATTTCGTGAAAAATTTAATTATTTCATGAAAAATGTAATTATTTCATGAAAATTTTTATTTTTTTGATGAAAATTCAAATATTTCTTTGAAAATTCAATTCTTTTTTTTTTTTTTTAATTATTCTTTTTTTTATGATTTCATGAAAAATTTAATTATTTTGATGTAAATTCAAATATTTTGTTGAAAATTTAATTATTTTGATGAAAGTTCAATTATTTTTTTAAAAATTCAACTATTTCGTGAAAAAATTAATTATTTTGATGAAAATTCAAATAATTTGTTAAAAATTCAACTATTTCGTGAAAAATTTAATTATTTCATGAAAAATGTTATTTTTTTATAAAAATTCAAATATTTTTTTGAAAATTCAATTCTTTTTTCCGAACAATTAATATTTCTTTTTTAATTTCAATTATTTTGATAAAAATTCAATTATTTTATTGAAAATTTAATTATTTTGATGAAAATTCAAGTATTTCGTGAAAAATTTAATTATTTCATGAAAAATTCAAATATTTTGTTGAAAATTCAATTCTTTTTTTCGAAAAATTATTATTTCTTTTTTAATTTCAATTATTTTGATGAAAATTCAATTATTTTGTTGAAGATTTAATTATTTTGATGAAAATTCAATTGTTTTGTTAAAATTTCAACTATTTCATGAAAAATTTAATTATTTTTTATGTAAAGTCAAATATTTTGATGAAAATTTAATTATTTTGTTGAAAATCTAATTATTTTGTTCAAATTCAATTATTTTGATGAAAGTTCAATTATTTTGTTAAAAATTCAACTATTTCGTGAGAAATTTAATTATTTCATGAAAATTTTTATTTTTTTGATGAAAATTCAAATATTTTGTTGAAAATTCAATTCTTTTTTCCGAAAAATTATTATTTCTTTTTTAATTTCAATTATTTTGATGAAAATTCAATTATTTTGTTGAAAATTTAATTATTTTGATGAAAATTCAATTATATGATTGAAAATTCAACTATATTGTTGAAAATTGTATTATATGTTTTAAAAATAAACTATTTCGTGAAATATTTAATTATTTCTTTAAAAATTCAACTATTTCCTTTAAATTTAATTTGTTTAATAAGTAAACTATTTTATTTAAAATTTTATTATTTTATTGAAAATTCAACTGTTTTATTGCAACTTTTTTTCATGAAATTTCCACTATTTTCTTAAAAATTCGCTTACTTTGTTGTTACTCGGTTTTTTGGTTGTAAATTCAACAACGATATCTACATTAATTTTATTTAAAATAATGCCCCCCCTCCCCCCATTTTTTCCTGTGAAGTCTGAAATTTGAAGACTCTAGACTTTTTTGTTTGTCAGCGAGAAAAGTGCATTTCCGCCCACTCACTTGTTAAAAAATAAACTTTTTGTTAAAAATTAAATTGTTTTATTCAAAATTCGTTCTTTTTACATTGAAATTTTATCTTTTATTAACTGTTTTGTTGAAAAGTGAACTGTTTTCTAACAAAAAATCGTCTTTATCTTGAAAATTTAGCTATTATTTATTTGAAAATTGGACCACTTTGTTCAAAATGTATCTTATGAGATTAAAAATGCAATTATTTGGTAAAAAATTCAACTTTATTACTAAAAATTTAATTATTTTGTTAAATTTTTTATTATTCCGATTAAAAAGTAACTATTCTGTTACAAATTTAACTATTTACTTGAAAATTAAACTATTTCGTTAAAAATTTAATTATTTTGACGAAAATTCAATTATTTTGTTGAAAATTTAATTATTTGATTGCAAATTTATTATTTGCTCGAAGGTTCAATTATTTTCTTTGAAAATTCGATTATTCAATATTCTTATTAAAAATTCGTTCTTTTTACATTGAAATTTCATCTTCTTCAACTTTTTCGTTGAAAAGATAAAAGTCTTACAAAAAAATCTTTTTTATCTTCAAAATTCAACAAATTTTTGTTTAGAAATTGAACCATTTGTTTGAAAATTCAACTGTTTTATTAAAAATTGAATTATTTGGTCAAAATTCAAATGGTATGTTTAAAATTTAGTTATTTTGTTAAATTTTTAATTATTCCGTTACACAAGTAACTATATTGTTAAAAATTTAATTATTTAATTAAAATTTTACATATATTGTAAAAAATTTAATTATTTTGTTTAATATTTAATTATTATATTAAAAAGAAGTAACTATTTTGTTAAAAATTTAATTATTTAATTAAAATTTCAAATATATTGTAAAAAATTCAATTATTTAATTACAACTTCAACTATATTGCAAAAAATTTAATTAATCTGTTGAATATTAAATTATTTCATTGAAGAAATAACTTATTTGTTAAAATTGTAATTATTTGTTTAGAAATTCAACTATTTTGTTAAAAATTTAATTATTTAAATAAAATTTCAAATATAATGTAAAAAGTTTAATTATTTTGTTTGTAAAAATATAATTATTTAATTAAAAATTTAATTCTTTCTTTAGAAACTCAACTATTTTGTATAAATTTAATAATTTAAATAAAATTTCAAATATATTGTAAAAAATTTAATTATTTAAATAAAATTTCAACTATATTGTAAAAAATTTAATTATTTTGTTCATAAAAATATAATTATTTAATTAAAAATCTAATTATTAAATAAAAATTCAACTATATTCCAAAAAATTTAATTATTTTGTTGAATATTAAATTATTTCATTATAGAAGTAACTTTTTTGTTAAAAATTTAATTCTTTCTTTAGAAATTCAACTATTTTGTTAAAAATTGAATTATTTAATTAAATTTTTATATATATATATATTGTAAAAAAATTAATTATTTTGTTAAATATTTAATTATTCGGTTAGAGAAGTAAATATTTTACAAAAATTTAATTATTTAATTAAAAATTCAACTATATTCCAAAAAATTAAATTATTTTGTTAAATACTTAATTATTCCGGGAAAGAAGTAACTATTTTATTACAAATTTAATTATTAAATTGAAAATTCAACTATATTGTTAAAAATTTAATTATTTTATTAAAAACTTAACTATTTTGTTAAAGACGTTAAAGTCTATTTTGTTGAATTGTCAATAGCTTAAAAATTCAGCTATTATTTCTTTGAAAATTCAACCATTTATTCATTGAAAATGATTTTATAATTAAATTAACCAATGTTGAAATTTCGTTCTTTAGGATCGAAACTTCATCCTTTAAGAATTTTTTTGTTGAAAATTCGAACTATATTGTTCAAAAATTATAATTTCCTTGCTAATTCAACTATTTTGTTTTTTTAAATTCATCCATTTTCATGAAAATGTATCTCAGTGGATTAAAAATTAAATAATTTTATTAAAAATTCAACTTTAATACAAAAAATTTCATTATCCGATTGAACAAGTACCTATTTCGTTAAAAATTGAATCATTTTCTTGAAACTTAATTTAAATTTAAATTGAATCGAGTATTTCCTAAAAAAACAAAAAAGAATAAAAATACGATTGAATTTATTTGATAATAATAGAAATTTAATTTACCTGTGCTGGTGAAATTGGGCAGAGGGACGTAAATGAGCATCAGGAGTTCTTGGCGAGAATCCGTGGAAATTCCCACTGTGGCTACCTCCAAAAAAATGTCTCGACTGACTTTTCGCATGAACAACTCTTGGCTGTTGCGTGTACATTTCTTCCAAAACGCTCGGCGCCACATACGTAAATCCCTGAAGAAAAATTAATTCATAGAAATTTATAAATTATATATTTATAAATAAAAATATAAATTTATAAATTAATATAAATTTCATCAATTTAAACAATCGAACGATACGAATTTGTCATTAATGAGGAGGAGGACTCACTTGGAAAATAAGATTAGCAGATTCACTCAAAGTGCTCTCAACGGGAGAATCGACGGGCACTGTTGCTGTGAATTGTTCGTCAAATTGTGACGTGTCATCAGCACTTTTCTGTCGAAAAAAAACAAAAAACACACGAATAAACTACAAATTTTCTCGGTCAACTTTCTCATATTTTCTGCTAAACGCAATAAACATTTATTTTAATTCATGAATGAATTTTCAAACAAATTCTTAAATTTTTCACTAAAAAATCACAATTTTTATGGAAAAATTGAATACATAGTGGAATTTTTAATTTAAAAAATTCATTTTCAACGAAAAAAATCAGAGATATTACGGTTATTTGTAAAAAAACTGAAATAGTGGAATTTTTAACAACAAGAACAAATTAATTTTCAAGTTTAAAAAAAGTTAATGCGCAACAAAACAGATGAATTTCCAACTAAAATGATGGAAGAGTCAATTAGAATACGTCAAATTTTCAGTTGAAATATTAATTTCCTTAAAAAGAGTAACTTTAAAAAAAAATAGTTACATTTTCAAACAAATTGATGAATTTTCAACTCAAATAATATATTTTGAACTACAATAACTGGATTTTTGACCAAAAAAATTAATTTTCAACCGAGAAGAATAATTTCTATCAAAAAAAGTGAATTTTCAGCTAAAACGATTGAATTTTTGTCTAAAATTATGGAAAACTCAATTGGAATAATTCAAATTTGCAGTTAAAAAAATTACTTACCTAAAAGAAATAACGCTAAAACCAAAAACTAACTTTCAAACAACAAAAAATTGTTCAATTTTCAAAAAAGTAATTAATTAAAAAAAAAATTGTAAATTTTAAACTGGAATAATTTAATTTTAAATCATATAAATAATTTAATTTTAGGTTAAAAGTATTAATGTTTTACAACTAAATCTATGAAATATTTAATTAGAATAAGTTTAATTTTCAGTTAAAAAATTATTTTCTTAAAAAAAAAATAACTTTCCACACAAAAAAACTTTTAAAAAAATAGTTAAATTTTCAAACAAAGTAATGAATTTTCAACTAAAATTGTAAATCCTAAACTGGAATGGTCGAATTTTAAACTAAAAAGATAAATTTTCAACAAAATACATGAATTTTCAATAAAAAATGGTTCAATTTTCAACCAAAAAAATAAATTTTCAATTTAAAAAAAAATTATCAAGAAAATAGTTAAATTTTCAACCAAACAAAATTATTTTAAAACAAAACTTTTAAATTTAAATTTAAAAATAAATAAATCTTCGACCAAAAAATGAATTTTCAACAAAACAGTTGAGTTTTCAACTAAAAAAAAAAATTTCAATAAAAAAATATAATTATCTACAAAAGAAATGAATTTTGAACCAAAAAAATTGCAACTAAAAATATTAATTTTCTACTTAAAACTGAATATTTACATTTTCAGTTAAAGAAATGAATTTTCAATTTAAAAGAACGAAAAATTATCAAAAAAAATAGTTAAATTTGCAATCCAAGAAAATAAATTTTGAACTAAAAGGATGAATCTTTAACTAAAATGATGAATATTTGACTGAAACATTTGAATTTCCAACCGAAAAGATTAATTTTTATACAAGAAGATTAATTTTCGAATAAAAAAAATAAATTTTATATAAAAAAATATAATTTTTCCACAAGATACATGAATTTTTAACGAAACAGTTGATTTTTTTATTTAAAGTAGACAATTTTTCAACAAAACAGTTCAACTTTTAACTAAAAAAAAATAATTTTCAATCGAAAATGGAATATTAACATTTTCTTTTAAGAAATATATAATTTTAAACAAAAAAGAAAAAATATTTTTCAACTAAAACAATAAATATTTAACTGAAATAGTTGAATTTTCAAACAAAAAATTAATTCGTACTAAAAAAGATAAAAAGTCAACCAAAACTTAATTCATTAGATTTTAAGTTAAAAAAATTAATGGTGAGCCAAACAAATGAATTTCCAATTAGAATAAGATAAATTATCAAATAAAAAAATTACTTTTAAGAAAAAAAAAACTCTTGGTTTGAAAACTTTGCTATTTTGTTGAAAATTATCTTTTTTTTTTGTTTTGTTTTAAAATTAATGGATTTAATTGAAAATATAAGCTGAATTTTTTGTTAAAATTTTTTCCATTTTAGTAGAAAATTCAACTATTGGGTTCAGAATTCATGACTTTTTTTTTAATGAATGATTTTAGTAAGAAAATTAATCCAAATGGATTAAAATTGAACACCCGACGTAATCAATTTCTAACCAAAAATAGAATAGTTAAAATTTTCACTAAAAAAGTTAATTTTCAATTAAAATAAATTTTCAACAAAAAAAAGTTGAATTTTCAAGAAAAAAAAAAGAATTTTTAACCCAAAAAATGAATTTTTTTTACAAAAAAAGATAAAATTTTAGACAAAACACATTAATTGTCAACTAAAAAGATAAATTTTCAACCAAAAATAAAATAGTCGAAATTTCTTTCTTGAACTGAAATTTTTGTGTTAAAGATTTTTAAAGATGTTTAAAGATTTTTGGTAGAAAATTATTATTTTTTTTATAATAAAAACTAAAGCTTCAACTAAATTTAGGTCAAGAACATGTTTTTTTCTAGAAATTTAATCTTTTTGATAGAAAACTGTTTTCTTCTAAAATTAAAAGTTACTATTTCTAGGATGAAATTTCTGTTTTTTGTTGAAGATTCATCCCTTCAGTTTAAAATACATCTCTTCGTTTGCTATTTCGTTGAAAATTCTCTTTTTCTAGTAGAAAATTTCAATTTTGCTTTCAAAATTCATAAATTAAAAAAAAAGAGTGATTTTAATAATAAAATTAATCCAAATAATTTAAGATTGAACTATTTGTTATAAAATAAATGTATTTTGTTGACAATTAGTATTTTCTGGTAAAAAAATGAATGTTTTTTTCGTTAAAAATATAACTGTATGGTTGAAAATTAATGTGTTTTAGTTGAAGATTCAATTATTATTTTTTTAAATCAAAAATAGAATAGTTAAATTTCACTTAAAAAGTTAATTTTCAAATAAAATTAATTTTAACGAAAAAAAAGTTGAATTTTCAACAACAAAAATATGAATTTTTAACCCAAAAATTGAACTTTCTACAAAAAAAAAAGAATATTTACAACAAAAAACATTAATTTTCAACTAAAGAAGATAAAATTTCAAGAAAAAATAAAATGGGTAAATTTTCAATTTAAAAAATTAATTTTCCAGCCAAAAGAAAAGTATTTTCTATATAAATAAAATTTCGCCCATCTTAATGAATTTTAAACCAAAAAAAGAATAGTTACATTTTCAGTACAAAAGTTAATTTTAAAGATAGAAAAAAGAATTTTTGACAAAAAAAAAAAGATAAAATTTTCAACAAAACACATTAATTGTCAACTAAAAAAGATAAATATTCAACCAAAAATAAAAAAGTTGCATTTTTTCTATAAAAATGGAATATTTTCCGTTGAAAATTCAATTTATTTGGTCAAACATTTATTTTGTTAAAAATTATACCCTTTTTGGCATAAATTTTTCTTTATATTCAAAAGTAATTTTTTTTATGTCAATTTTTTTTTTTATTGAAATTTAATCTTTTTGGTAGAAAGCTGTGTTTTTTCTTTAAATTGAAAATAAGTTTTTTTCATTAAAAATTTATTTATTTAACTAAAAATTAAACTATTCTATTTCTTGTTAAAAAATTTGTTTTTTTTTTATGTTGAAATTCCTGAATTTTGTTAAAAATTATTCGTTTTTGGAAGAAAATTATTTTTTTACATTGAAAAATAATTTTATTAACTAAAAATCTAACTAAATTAATGTAAAACAAATTTTTTATTGAAATTTTATTTTTTTGGTAGAAAACTGTTTTTTTTTTTAAATTGAAAATTAGTCATCTTTTTTAGTTGTAATTTCAACTATTAGAGTAAAAATTCCAGTTAAAATAAACAATTTTGGTTGACAAGTATTTTTTTTAATTAAAATTTTATTTTATTTACCTAAAAATTAAACTATTCTATTTTTTGTTGAAAAATTAACATTTTTTAGTTGTAAATTCAACTATTGGATTTAAAATTCCAGGCAAATTTGAAATTTTGGTTTGGAAATTATTTTTTTTTAAATTTATTTATCTAAAAATTAAATTATTGAATTTTTCGTTGATTTTTTTTATAGTTATTTAATCTTCTAAGTTAAAAATTCTTTTTTTTTGGTAGAAAATTAATTTATTTGGTCAGAAACTTATTTTCCTAACTTAAAATTAAACTATTATTTATTTTGTTATGAAAAATTCATGTATTTTGTTAGAAATTATTTATTTTTGGTAGAAAATTATTTTTTTATATTGAAATATCATTTTTTAAACTAAATTTTTGCAAAAAATTTTTTTTTAGAAATTTGGTCTTTTTGGTAGAAAACTGTTTTTGGGTGAAAAATTAATATTTTTTCAGTCGTAAATTGAACTATCAGATTGAAAATTAAAGTTAAAATTAAAATTTTTGGGAGAAAATGAATTTTTTGTATTAAAAATTTATTTATTTATCTAAAAATGAAACCATTCAATTTTTCTTTGAATAAGTAAATTTTTTTATGTTGATACTCATATATTTTGTTAAAAATTTTTGTTAAAAACTTTTTTTTTATTGAAATTTAATCTTTTTGGTAGAAAACTGTCTTTTTTAAAATTACTAATCTTTTTTAGTTTTAAATCTAACTATTATATTGAAAATTCCAGTTAAAATTTAATTTTTTTGTTGAAATTTTTTTTTTTTTTTTAAATTTCTTTAACTAAAAACTAGACTATTCAATTTTTCGTTTTATTCTATAGACATTTAATTTTCTTAGTTAAAAATTCATAGTTTTGATAGAAAATTTAACAGATTTTGCAAATTTCATTTTTGTTAGAAAGTTTATCTTTTTGGTAGAAAATTAATTTATTTGCTCAGAAACTTATTTTTCTAATTGAAAATTAAACTATTCTATTTTTTGTTGAACATTTTTTTTATGTTGAAATTTATATATTTTATTAAAAATTATTCCTTTTTGGCAGAAAATTATTATTTTTTGTATATTGAAGACTAACTTTTCTAACTAAAGATTTATCTAAATTTATTTCAAAAACTTCTTTTAATTGAAAATTAGTTTTTTTTTATTTATTCAATTGAAAATTAAACTATTCTTTAATTTTTTGAAAAATTAATCTTTTTTTATGTTAAAATTCCATGTATTTTGTAAAAAATTAATCCTTTTTGGCAGTATTTTTTTTTATATTGAAAAATAATTTTTTTGATGTCAAAATTCTCGTTTTTTATCGAAATTTAATCATTTTGGTAGAAATCTATTTTTTAAAATTAGGTTTTTTTGATTAAAATTTATTTACTTGAGTAAAAATTAAACTATTCTATTTTTTGTTGAAAAATTATTATTTTTATGTCGAAATTCATGTATTTTGTTAAAAATTATTCGTTTTTGGAAGAAAATTATTATTTCTCTTATATTCAAGACTAATTTTTTAAACTAAATTTATGTCAAAACATTTTTTTATTGAAAATTAATCATCGTTTTTAGTTGTAAATTCAACTATTAAATAAAAAATTGAAATTTTTGTTTGAAAAATAGTTTTTTAAAATTTATTTAACTAAAAATTAAACTATTCAATTTTTCGTTGAATTTTTTCACAGACATTCCTCGTTTTGGTAGGAAATTGAACCAATTTTTCAAATGTTATTTTTGCTATAAAATTTATCTAGAAAATTCATTTACTTGGAAATTTATATCTCCAACTGAAAATGAAATTATTCTATTTTTTGTTAAAAAAATGCTTCTTTTCTTAGTTGAAAAATCATGTATTTTGTAAACAAAATTATTCCTTTTTCTTAGAAAATTATTTCTTTGTTATATTGAAAACTATTTTTCTTTTAAGTAAATAATGTCAAAAACTTTGTTTTATTTAAAATTAAGTTTTTTTATTTATTCAAATGAAAATTAAACTATTCTTTTATTTGTTGAAAAATTAATCTTTTTTTTATTGAAATTTAATCTTTTGGTAGCAAGCTGTTTTTTAAATCTAAAATTAGTTTTTTTTATTAAAAATTTATTTATTTAACTAAAAATTAAACTATTCTATTTTTTGGTTGAAAAATTAATCTTTTTTATGTTGAAATTCGTGTATTTTGTAAAAAATTAATCCTTTTTGGCATTATTTTTTTTATATTGAAAAATAATTTTTTTGATGTCAAAATTCTCTTTTTTTATTGAAATTTAACCTTTTTGGTAGAAATCTGTTTTTTTTTTTAAATTGAAAATTAGTTTTTTTGAT
>JAWWLR010000002.1:25723666-25737951 GCA_035041075.1 Acraspis erinacei
TTTTTTACAATTTATAGTGCTGTGTAAACTCGTGTCTATACTGTCAACAAAAGTTAGATCTCTTTATATTATTCGTTGAAGTGACATGATAATTCGTCATTGCAGCATCGAGGAACTGTGCAGAATAGCGACTGGATCGGTAAAATCTACTGATTTGCAGTTCAGCACCACATGAGAATTGGTACTGGTAACCATAAATGACAGTCATATTTAGTTGCCTATAGTTGTAACGTTTACTGAACTGTCGTGTTGTCCATATACGTACTTAGAAGATCAGTAGATTTAACTTGGTTTTCAGTAAAATATAAGGTTCTCTTTTCTGCGTGTATATATCTCGGGCTTTGCATAGTATTCTATAAAGAAAAATAGTGTACGATCACGAAGTAGTATAAGGAGACCCGACTCCCATGCGGCCTTCGGAAAATTTTGACGCGTATAATCGGATTTAGTTAGTTTGCATCGTCAGCAGCGCCTCTTGCGGAAAAGCTTTCAAATACAAGTTTTAAAAAAGGCGGCGCCCGTAGTGAGCCGGATATAAATAAAAAAACTTACATTATTGTCATCGTTTTGTCCATTTTTGGTTAAATTAAGTGGAATGTGATCAAAGTGAGTTGTTTTTGTGCGTGAAAAATGGTGTACTGTTAATCGATGAATTTTCATCCACAAGTTATGTTAGAAAAAAAGAAGACAGGCCTCAGAAACGTCACTTTTTTTGCTCTAGGACAGTCAGTATATACATACTTATATTATACATCTATAATTTTAACATTCTTGTATTTATTGCATTATCATCAGAGTCCGCCTGTATAATGACTGTATGCACGATACATGTTAAAAGAATGAATCTATTAGATTAGCTTTCGGTACATTCTTTTAGTGAAGAAAAAAAACTAATTGACAAAGTTCACCTAAAAAAGATCTAATATTTAAATTATTCTTGTGAGCTCCTACGGTATTGTCAATTCCCGGAGGAATGAATTTTATGAAAGGAAAGGTCGTTTGTGATCCCCATTTTAAAAAAAAGATGACATATTGAAAGAATTTGTCAGAAATATTCCAGATGGATCGGAGTACCGAACTACATTTTTTGGAACACCTGGAGCAAGAATTTGAAAGATGTCACACAAAAAAATAATATTGAATGCGGATAAGACGATAACTCTAAGTTACGAAATTTAATATGTGGTGGAAGAAAAGGTTTTTGAAGCACTATCATTTTAATGTAAAATTAATTTTAGCTCTTGCGATTAGTTTTTTATCGGAGAAATAGAAATATATTCGCAAATTTTTATCGAGATTCAAAATGTACATGATATACTAACAGTGTTGAAGAAGTAGAAAACCTGCTTCCTTGTGCTAGCACTATTTCTGAAAGGTTTTTATGGAGATTTTTACAATCATGTTCCTTTTCACGTAATGCTTAACGGTAAATAGTAGTAATACTTTTTTTCTATAGAGCAAAAGACTATTTATGATGCGTTGAAAAAAAGGAAAAAAGTGTTAAAAGGCCACAGGCTACCTGTTGTGTAAAAAAACGAAAGCTGCTGAGCTAAATAAACAAGTTTTATACAAAAAAATTGAACTTTCAACCGGAAAATATAAATTTTCAACAAAAAAGTACATTTTCAACCGAAAAGTTGAGTTTTCAAACAAATTCTTGCATTTTCGGCTAAAAACTTATTTAGGTATTAGGAAAAAAATGAATTTTTTACAAAATAGTAGAATGTTCAACAGAAATTTAATAGTTAATATTTCAGTAAAAAAGTAAGTTTAATAAGAAAAAGAATTGGCTTCAAGAAAAAAATAATTTTTAACTTGATGCTAACATTTCAAACCAAAGAATTCAATTTTCAACCGAGAATATTGATTTTCTACCAAAAAATACGAACTTTTAACAAAAATTAAAGTTGTAAGCCAAATGGTTGAATTTTCAATTAAAAACATAGAACATATGTATGAAGCTTCCATGATATGATATTGAGAAAGTTAAATTAATTTTTAGAGTAAAAAGGTAGCATCTACAGTGAGGAATTTAGGAATAAAGTGCGCACAAACGTCAGAAGAGCGATAAATAAGGCAATCAGTGCACTTTCTGAAAAAGAACAATTAGCTGTACGACCTAAATTCAAGCTTCTAAACTGAATAATCAGAGAGGAATCAGATACAATAGACAATGGATATATGAGTGCATTCTTCTTAGGATAAAAATTCTGAAAGCTTACAAGCACCATCGGAAACATAAAATTTTAGTTTTGCCTTCGGCGCAAGCACTGAACGGGTGCATGAAGAAGATCAAAAGTGCATATGCATTTCAAGAAAATGTGTTTAATGCACTGAAATTTAAGACTAACAAAATGGACCCTAAAGAAAGAGATGGTATATTAACATTGGTTTTAGCTGATAGCAAAGCTTTTTGAATTTCTTTTACAGCTAGATAATAAACGATTGTGGGGAAATAGTTGTTCTTTGTGATGTTCACTGTATAGTGAAACTGCAAATATTGTGTTACAGGTGCCATTTTCGTTGACAAAGTGAAACTTTCTACATATTTAAGTTTTAGCGGACTGACTTCAAGGTTTGACGGCTTAACTTACCTGGGAGATCACACCCCTGAAAATCAAAAATCTGAACTGCGGGACCATGCACTGGTGTTCATGTATCAATCGTTCATGAAGGGTCAACTGCAAACCATAGGATGTTTTCTCATCAAAGTTAGTACCAATGGACCGGTGCTGCATACATTATTAATTGAATGTATTTTGCTATCAGAAAATGCCGGTTTGCTAATCGATGGGGTGACTTGCGGTGGAGCAAGTTGGAATCGGGCTATGTGCAAATTGTTTGGAGCGACCGAAACTTTTTTACCAACCGTAAGATGCACGACGGAATCTGGGTAATTAGATATGTTTTATATTTATAAATTGCTTAAATTTATTCGGTTATATTTTATTTCCTACAAATTATTTACAGACACCAGATGGTATTATGGCGTTAGTGTTTTAGGATACTCTATTAGACGTGGAGGATACGTCTTCGAATGGTCTGAGTGAATTTCAAACTTCGACGAAAACATCTGGAACCGAAGTACTACCAAAAAATGAACGTCGCTTTAAGTTTTCAGGTAATTTTATTAAATAAATGAAATTAATTATAATTTTTGTTTAATTTGTGTCAGCTAAAAATTACAGGTATACCTGACCTAGTAATGCTGTTCCGAGAGAAGCAGCCGGAGCTTGAAGACTGTGAGCCAGTTATATAGTTATGTCAAAAGGTGAAAGGTTGAATTGCTAGTATGAACAGTAATGAACAGCAATGGCTGGAATGGCACCTGGCAATGAAGAGTCCATAGTATGAAGAACTAATTAATCCTTAGTTGCATGTACATTAGCGGTTATTAAATAGTATTAATGCATAATTTTCAGGTAGTTCTAAATTTCTTGCAATACTGGGTAGTGTGACGAGAAATTGCGATTATGAAGAACTGCGAATTTATAACTGAAAGAACTTACTATGGTCTACTCATCTCTTTAAAAGCCACTTTAGAACTCTGTGATTATCTGGTGAAACAACGTGGATTCACGTACTTGTTGATGGTTCGATTATGTCAGGATGCCTTAGAGGTTTGTACTTCACTTACAGATTTAATTTAGTTAGGGTAAGAGTTACAAATTATTTTTATACTTTCATTTTCCAGCGCTTTTTTGGAATGATAAGAGAGCGCTGCGGTGCTAGCGATCATCTAAATTCTAACCTGTTTATTCAAATGTATCGATTGATATTGACGTATTCCATTGTAAAGCCACCAAAAGGTTCTAATGCCTCAAGCACGGAAATATTCGAAGTACTTTTGAGTGTTAAAGACATAGAAGATGTCAAAGAAAGAAATGAAAAATGGGAGGCTCAACTGAACACAATTTTGGAGAAAGGCTTTGCGAATTTAGTTTGCTGAAGCCACTTCAATTTCGAAGGAGCACGATAATTGCCAATCTGGACTGTCTGCATACGCGATGGCTTACATGTCGGGATACGTGGCTCGAAAATCAGTTGTCAGATTAGAAAAATACGTTAAAGATAGGACACAATTGATGTGCAATGATTGTGTATCGACGTTGCTCTTTCCATCAACTGAAGTGATTCCCGAGAGCCACAAATTCATCGAAATTAAGTCTAAAGGATTTTTGAAGCATCCTTGTATGAGACTAAGATCTTTAATACACGTAATAGAAAATTCTATAATGTGAGTCCTTGGTGAAAAAAGTCCAGACGAGAACACACTTTTCATCATTACAGAGAAGCTGGAAAAATTATCACCTGTACCACATGTTGGGTATGCGAAGCATGAACTGATGTTGACTCGCCGTTTCATCAGTTTTTATTTAACTACTCGAATGTTTTTCGTAGCTAAGCAATCTAATCGGAACAGCGGAGAGCGTGAAAAGACAAAAGAAAAAAGAAAAGTAGCAAAGTTGACTACTACTTCTGAATCAGTTTCGCAAGAACCGGTTAGGCTCTTGAAGAAACCTTTAAAAATAAAAGTTCTCAACACAGCTGCTGATCTGATACAGGGTAAAAAAAAGTATAAACTTAGAAGCCACGATGATTACACTTAATATTATTTTATTAGTAAAAAAAATCAATTTATTGCTTAAGGTGACAACATTTTCAAGCACATATTGCTGACAGCGACTCACAAAAATGTGTGTGCATCTTACGTTTATAAAATGTTTAAAAAAATATTATAAAAAAACGTTCTTAAAAAGTTTATTTTCGATCGATATTGTATATAAATATTTTGAAACCTGAAAAATAAAGAGGGCATATATCAAATTAAATGCGCACTATGAAAAAAGATTTAAAAAATGTCGCACAAAATTTATAAATTGATTGAATATTCAGTGGCATGCGTATCCAATTTATTAAGATATTTACTAATATAATATTTCAGGTCGAATGCCATAGTCTTTAGACCTGCCCCCTGCATGCGGGGCTGTGCAGGGTGTATTTTCTATTTCCCTAGCTTTTCGTGGGACTTTTATGTCAGAAAATCTTAAAAACAAACAAAAAACAATGAAGGATCCGTTCCAGGAACCTACTTCAACCCAACGCAGAAAGCGGAAGGATCCGTAGGGGGCAATTCACTGAAAGTGGTGCGAAACAATCAGGCTAGTGAAGGGCGCGCCCCCCAGATTCAACGAAATCTTCATTAGATCGGGGGCCATCGTGGTCGAGGCCGCGGTGTATGATCAAGAGATTGGTTAGCAGAGAGGACTCCTAGGTTTAGGCTCAAGGAGGGACTAAACCTGGAGTTCAGGGGGCCGGAATGTCTGCAAAGGTACCGCAGAGTGACCGTTCTGATTCATGAAAAACCCAAGAGTCCGACGACCGTTCTGGGGCGCCTGAACTTCCAGAACCCGACTCTGAAGACGATGAGACGGTAATCTCCATGATGAAGATTAATTTGCACTACAGAAAAGGCATCTCGGCGATTCTAGCTGAACGCATGTTAATGATGCAGACCAGGCTTGCCCTAAACCAAGAACCCTGTTTATACAGGGAAA
Organism: Acraspis erinacei; assembly: GCA_035041075.1. Taxonomy (NCBI): domain Eukaryota; kingdom Metazoa; phylum Arthropoda; class Insecta; order Hymenoptera; family Cynipidae; genus Acraspis; species Acraspis erinacei. The sequence continues at coordinate 25,729,225 of JAWWLR010000002.1, forward strand.
GGATTAGATGATTGTCAAGGTGTGGCACCATTTGTCGGGGGCCGCTCGAAAAAACGCCAAAGGCATGTATAGCTGTCAAGGTTGTGGATGCGATTTTGGTTCCTAAACTCGGCTCCAGGGGTCTCACTGTTATTAAGGTGAGCCTCAGGGGCAGAAGCGGAGGAAGACTAGAGGCTTTAATGACCTCGGCTTACTTCCCTGGCGATGCGAATGGCCCCCACCTCTCAGATAGGTGGAGATTCTAATTCAACACTGCCAGGAGAACAGGATTCCTCTGCTGTTGGGTTGTGATGCTTACTCTAACCAAACGGTGGGGGGAGCACAAATATCAATGACAGAGGAAGAGATATAATCGAATATCTGACGGGCACTGACAAGGAGATTCTGAATCGAGGTGATACTCCCACATTCCAGGTCAAAAACAAGAGTGAGGTTCTCGATCTGACTCTATGCTCGGAGCGGCTGAGGAGCAGGATAGTGGACTGGAGGTTCTCTGATGAGGAGTCTCTTTCGGACCACAAATATATTTTGTTAAAGTTAAACCTAAGAAAACCAGAGGGTTCAAAAATCAGAAACCCTAGAAATACAAAACTATGGCAGCAATGACGAGTTGGAGGACGCCGCGGACTGTCTGCGAAGAGCTCTGACTACATCATATCAAAACAATTGCCCTACAAGCACAATTAATTTTAGCAAAGGGGCAGAATGGTGGAATACGCACCTGCAGAAACATCGCAAAAAAACAAGAGCGTTGTGCAATCGGGCAAATAGAACCAAATTGCCTTCAGACTAGGTCGTCTATAAGATGGCCAAGTGTGAATACAATACAAATATAAGAAAGTATAAGCAGGAAGACTGGATGCGCTTCTGTGAGAAATCGAAAGATATTCCGGAAACAGCGAGGCTCCAACAAGATCCTACCGAAAAACTCGGAAGCTCGCCTCGGACTAATAAGGCTCGAAAATGGCGAGTTCGCCAAAGACGAAGAAGCAACGCTCAAGCACCTGATGGAAGTTAACTTCCCAGGTTTTCAGCGAATCTAAGCCGACCTAGAGGAGGAAGACTGGGGCCATGAGTTGCGGAGGGCCGATTGGAAATTAGCGTCAAAGGTCGTAGACAGAAACAAGGTGGAATTGGCCATAGGGTCCTTCTCCCCTTTAAATCGCCAGGGGCGAATGGCAACTACACAGCGCTTTTACCAAAAGGCCTTGAATTTGGCATCCCTCCACTGACGAAGTTATTTAGGGCTAGCATCGCTCTAAAACATGTGCCATCGGCATGGAAGAACGGTAGAGTGGTATTTATCCCCAAACCTGGGAAGGAGGGCTATACTGTTGCAAAAGAGTTTAGACCGATTAACTTAAAGTCTTTTATTCTAAAGACATTGGAGAGGCTGGTCGAGAGATATATGGGGCATTATTCCTGAACTGCCCCAACTTTAAAAGTCAAGACTTTCGATTGCCTTAAAATTTACAGAGTTTGTTTGCCTATATCATAGAAGTAGACTTTTACTACCATCCCTCCTCGAACTACAGGGAGTCAAATTTGCATCCCCCGGGCAAAGCCGGTATTTTCAAATGGTCTTAACTTCCTTTCTACAAATGACAATTGAATTTTCTATGAGTAATTCCTTAATTGTTTTTCTTGCTCTTTCATTCTGTGAAATCTATTGTTTTTAATTTTTTAATTTTTATAAACAAATTTCCATTTAAAATGCTTATATAACATTTTCTACTCTTGGGGCAGTTTTTAATTTTCTTAAAGTATTTTTAAGCGAAATCTTGACTTTTTCCGATAAAAATGTTGTTACGCATTTTGGGATTGAAAATAGTTATGTAGTTATGCAAAGATATCCGAGCGAAACACTTTCTCGCGCCATGGGACAGGCCGGGCAGTCCTACCGGGGACATGGTTGTATGCATGATTCTCCAGCGAAGCTGCACTAATTTGATCCTAATTTATTTAGTTCGCCTTTATTTTGCGCATTTCGAACTGAAAACAATTTCCTTTAAATGATTGTTAGCCCATTCGAATAACTCCATCGAAGTTAGGATTGGATTATGTGCTGAGCGCTGCTAGCTAGCTTTTTCCGCAAGTATTTTCAAATTTCCACCAATCCCGTGAGCTGGACCTTTTCCATGTGCAGTTACCTGGAAATGTTTTTCTGCAGAAATTCCAGAATCTTGTTTGTGATTTAAAAGATTTATGAAGGCATATTTATTTTTTAAATACTGCGCAGCTCCGACTGTCACATAAAATTTTTTGTTAACAACGCTGAATTTCTTCTTGAGGTACTCGTTGATGAGCTTTTGACATGTGTACACAGCTCCAGTGGCATGACTTAAATAATCTGAGACGATTGCCATGCTAAAATGCTTCAGTTCGTTTCCATCTTTGTAGTAAATAACTACTGGAAATATATTTACTTGATTATTATTCCATGGAAAGATTGTGCAGCATTTTGAATGATGAAAGCATAATTTTCAGCAAATCCAAGCAAAATTAAGTACTCTCCTTCTTTTAGTATAACTTCAAGGTGCTTCAGAAACAAAGCTTTTTGTTTCGCATAAAATGCGTGATGTTTCAGGTCTTTAAGATTAGTGCAGAGTGCTTCTGCGAAAGAATCAGCGTCTGCTATTTCGGTCTTCAAAGTGCTTCAATCAGTTTGCTGCCAAACTTGATATTTCACTGTGTCGAAACTATTCACGTCCAAAAGATCAGTCAGATACTTTCTAAAATTTGCAATGTCAGGTCAAGATGCGCATTCGTTAAAACGACAAGAATTAGTGGGTTCACTGCATATTTAATATCAATCGCATTCAACATTAAATTTACGTTTTCATGATAAACGCAGACACAAACATTATGAGTTCCACTTGCACCAGCTAAAACACAGTGATTTGGTCTTAGTTGTGCGAATTTCGAAAATCCAATCTTCACATTTTCATGTAGCGCGAAAAGTCTGACATATAATTCTGAAAGATTGCACAGAGTCAGTCCCTTCTGTACTTGCTCACGAGTACCGTCTAGTTTTTGGACAGGTATAAAATCTTCCTTTCCTGGTATCTGTTGTCTATTCTCGTCATCTTCGTAGAAGTTGGTTACCAAATTTTCACTTTCTTCTACCAATTTTTGTCCTCGCTTGGCTTCCGGAAAAGTCAAAACTCACTTTTGGCAACTAACTCTTTCGCTTTTCTAGCTTCACGTTCAGATGCACTGAATTCTCGAAAAATTATTCTGCGACTCCAATACATAGGCGCAAGGGTGAATAGACGAATCTTTTCTGAATATGTAGTGCCCTTCTGCTCTAATTTTTCTTTTATTTGATTCAGGACTTCAAGACCCGCTAAGTCATTTTCATCATTGCATCCTTCTTTGCCATTTCTCATTGGCAAAAAAAAACTGTGTCCTCGTATATCTCTTCCTCTACATTAATACCAAGCTCTGCTATAACTCTGAATGGCTTTCAATTAAGAGTTCTACATTGTTTTTTACAAGCACCACATATTTTACTGCCTTTCGGAAAATCAGGAAACACTGTTTGCTGATTTTCCGTTAGAAGCCTCAGATCAATTCCTCTTACATGTTTCTCCTTACGGAAAAAATGTTCACATCTGCTGCGAAAACTTTGCATCGAAGACATGGTCAGCGCTAGATGACCAAGAAAGGTCTTTAGGGATCTCACTTTGCTTCGAAAGCAGCGATTCGCAAAGAGACTTGAAAACGAATTCATAACCTGAACTAAATGCCAAAAAAAAACACTGAAAAGAAGGATAAACAATTTATAAATATGTACAACTAAGAAACAAAAACGAAACGCACGAAATTACAGAAAAAACACACACAGCAAAATTCTAAACACTATATTCTACTACACTACACTACACTATCTATGTGCTTGTCTTTTGTTTCTTGGTACATTTTGAGAAACAGATGAAAATCTATGTACGTGGATGTCTTGTTTTTTGGCTATATACAAGAGCTAGTTTAATCCAACCAAAGAAAGGACGAAGCCTGTATAATTTGTTTATATGAATAGTTTCAACTATTTTTTGTAAGTTTCAGTACCAATGAAAATTATGTTTGAAAGAATCGAATTTGAACAAAACAACGCTCCTCGCTGCACAGAGGCAAGCATGCTTTTCAGGTAGGCTCTTCGGTAGAAACGGCAGTCCATCCCGTTGTGGCAAAATTGGAGCAACAGGTGGAACAAAAGGTGTATTCTGTGGGAAAATTCTTGGATATAAAGGGTGCCTTCAGTAATACTCCTCCAGAAGTCGTCTTTGAGAGCCTTTGAGGTGTGGCGTGCCAAACCAGCTGGTAAGCTGGATAGGAAGCATGCCACGTCGAAGAAGTCTCGAAAACAGATGGGGTGAAGGACTAGTGAAAGGAGCTACTCCTTTAACTAGACCTTCACCCTGTCGCCTCTCCTGTGGTGCATGGCAGTGGATGGCCTCCTTCGTAGGCTTAATAAAGAGGGGTATTATACTCAGGGATATGCCATCAACCCTACAAGCTCGGCGCTGCGCATCGTAGAGCTCTGGTGCGATATCTGTGGGTTCTCGGTAAATACAGAAAAGACCAGCATACTGAACTGGTCAAAGCACCTGGAGACCCAATGCAGGAAATTCGTCATGACTTTTTGGATATGTAGGAGACCTTTTGAGTTGACGTGGGGAACATGGCCTAAAATGCTTGCATGGCTCTACAGCGTTCTCCTTAAACCGAGGCTATTTCATATGGCCGTGATCTGGTGTCCACGGGCAGAACTTAAAAAGATGCAAGAGAGGCTGTGACGATTGCAAACGCTAGCGTTTAGGGTTTGACGGGAGCAATGAGGACTACGCCCATAGCGCGATGGGCTTCACTCTCTGTGAAGAATCCCTAGACCTCGCGATAACTGCAAATGCGGCACACGCGATGGGCTGCCTGGCGAGAGTAAACAGATGGACACGGGCGACTAGACACACTAGGCTCCCGAGTGACATCAGCTCACTGCTGATTCTTGAAATGTGGCAGGTCAGAATAACAAAACACTTTAACTTCACCATGGGTTTCCGCATCTACATTTTAAGCAGGGATGCGTGCAAAGGAGATGGTAACCTACTCCTCTGCGTGGGAATCTGGTATACGGATGGTTCCAGGGGAGACGGAGGGTCAGGAGCAGAAATATCTGACATTGGGAATAGGAGGGAAGTGGTGGTCCCGCTTGGGAGACATTCTACTGTATTTCAGGCGGAGGTCCTGGCCGTCCTCCGCTGTGCTGAAATACTTCTAGAAGAGAACGCTGCTGGAAGACAGGTTACGATATGTTTGGGCAGCCTAGCGACACTAGCGGCAGTGTGAAACCCCGATATCACATCAGAACTGGTTTGGGAATGCAAAAGGGCATTGAACCAACTTGCAGAAAAAAACAAAGTGGCTCCCATATGTGTCCCTGGTCACACAGGGATCAGGGACAACGAGAAAGCGGACAGACTGGCAAGATGCGGTGAGGCATCGGTCTTGCCATCAAAAGCTGGACCCGCACAAAGCACCAAGAATACTGGGAGCAAATCCAGGGTTGCCGAGAGGCGAAGTCCATCCTGGGATATACATACAGAATGGACAGAGGCTGGGAAATCCTGGGATTGCCAAAGAAAGACGTAAGGACAGTGGTTCAGATGCTAGCTGGGCATAATCACTTGAACTGCCATATGCACAAAGTGGGGTATAACCTCTCGAAAGAGTGCAGGAGATGCGGCAGGGATGATGAAACAAATTTGCATGTATTATGCTAGTGCCCGGCGTTAGCTAGGCTCATGCATCAAACCCTTGGGTCCTATTTCATGGAACCTGAGGAAGTTACAATGCTCTCGGTGCTTGACATACTGGGCCTCATCAAGAGGTCTGGGGTCAAATACTGACAGCGATGGTTAAGGGTGTGTCCCAATAAGCTTTATAGCTCCCCGCCTGTCTTAAAACTAACAAACTAACTTACTAAGTAATTAATAATTAGTGAAAGTAACTTTAGTATATTTGCAGAATGGGATTAACTTGTAGTCGACAAAGAACTTCATGGCCGAATCAGGAAGTACTGTAACTCTTTTTCTGATCGTAAAATCACTTTATGCTCTTTGAAAAACAAAAAAATCATTCATTTTCTTTCGAATAATTCCACTTTTCACAAGGTAAACTGATTGAATGTACATGATCTTGCAGGTACTTGAAGGAGAAAAATGTTTTACTCTCTATCCTCGCGTTGACAGGTAACATAACCTACATAATTTCGGAAAAACTCACAATTTAAATACCATATAAACTACTCACGAAACTACTTCACTTAAGAAACACATAAATATTCTGATCTATTTATTCATTTTAAAATCATTCACATGGAAATGTGACAAATTAATAGTGCAGCAAATCGATGTATATCGCATGCATTTCAGATTAAAAGAGTACTTACTGTGTTATTTCTTTTGTTTTCCATCCTTAAGGCCATGTGATGAGTGGGTCACTTGACCAGATTCTTACCTTATCGATACTTTCTTCATTTCCTAATTTATTTTCACACGAAGAAGCACATCGAGTGGAAAATTTGGGATAATGAATTTTAATAATTACGAAAAAAGTAAACAAAATTATTTACAAAATGGTATCTTATGCACCAGCGCAACATTTCTCCTACGGTGCATATACTATTTTTTAACACGAAGGACGCTATACATTGCAATATTTAAACATAGACATTTATAAATAGTAGAAATAAAGAGTGAATATTATTTTCAAAAATTGAACACGATTTTTAATATCGTTTGTGCACTCAGAAGCAAAACACGACAAGTTCCCCTCTTTTTTGTTTTGATTCTCATTTGCTTCAACCCGGTCACTCGAGAATTAAACTATATCTATCGCTCGCGCTATAGCTATAGGTACCTACCTATACGTATGGATCGAGACGATGCGCGCCGCTTCACTCCATAGCGGTCTTTATTTAACACACACTGAAACCCGATCATTCGACCATATGTCTCTCTCCCCGGAAAGGGAAAGACTCATTTTGCTACCTCTCTTAGGTATGCAAAATGCATGTTTTGCGTCCTCAATGTTAAAAAATTATTTTTTTCGTAATTATTAAAATTTAGAAACATGTGCAGATTTCTTAGTGCTTCTTATTTATTATCCCAAATTTTCAAATCGATGTGGTCCTTCCTATGAAAATAAGTCAGGAAATAAAAAAAGTGTCGATAAGATAGGAATCTATTCACGTGACCCACCCGTCACAAAGCCTTAAATTAATTACATTTTTGTACAATTTCTGTATAAAATAAATTAAGCGTAACTTTTAAAATAATTGGAACTACAACGATGCCACTGTTTTTGTTTATCAGGTGTCATGCAACTAAGACGACACGACTGCCATATTGTGAAAATTCCAGGGTTTCGCATTTTCCCGCGTGAGGCGCTACGAGCAATGCAAACTAACTAAATCCGAATTCATGAGTCCAAGTTTGCCAGGAGTAAGGTCTCCTTATACTACTTCGTGCGTACGATACTCGAGCCTCTTGTATCGAAATATACTATTTAGAACTTAAGCACTTGGCAATTTATGAATATAATAATCGAAGTCTTCTAATTATAAAAACTTAAATGATATGTTATTTGACTTAAAAAGCTGAAAATTAAAGAATAAATGTTCACGTTTATATGAAACTTCATGAAAAATTTTGCATTGTATTTTACTCAAATCGACTGGAGTAACTTTGATGTATTGTTCGAGGTATTAGTGCAATATTATACTTAACTTGGGAAATTGTGGAAGCAAACATTTAGTCAGATTTGAAAATTTATTAACTAACATGATAAATTTGGTTTATTTCTCAAACACTGGCATTTATAAAAACTACCCTTAAATAATTTGGCACGTCCAATTCAAAAGTATGAATATGTTTATTCTTAACTTAATTTGAAAACTCAGTAACAAACATCATAATTCTTGATATGGCGTAAATGGTTTGCTTTGAAAATTCAATTAAGAACACTAATTTTATCAGTAAAAAAGCATAATATAAAAGATTTTCATGAATTCAAACTCGAAAGAGTATTTTTTCAAATTTAAATTTAGAAATTTTGAGCAGGGACCAAAACAGGAAATTGCATTTGCTTAAATGTCGAAGAAGATTTAAAAACTCAATTTGGAAAATTTTAATAATAATTACGCTCTCTTATAAAAGTAATGTTTGCTATTAAAAAACAGACTAATTTTAAAACAAACAAAAAAAGTAATTTTCAACAAAAGAGTGGAATTTTTAACCAAGAAAGATTTTTCAGCCAATAAAGAAAAAAGATCTCAGCCAAAATGTTCAATTTCCAATCGAAAAAGGCGAATTGCCCACAAAAAAGTTTAGTTTTAGACCCAAAGGTGTGAATTTTCAACAAAAAAGTTTAATTTTCAACACAAAAATATGAATTTTCTCCCAAATAATTAAATTTTAAACTAAAAAGATAGATTATGAAGTAAACATGGAATAGTTAAATTTTAAATTTAAAAATCAATTTTTAACTAAATAGAAATGATTTTTCAATAGAATAGTAGAATTTTCAATATAAAAAACTGAAGTTTTACTAGAATAAATGAATGTTCCAACACAAAAATGTATTTACACATGGAAGGACTTTCTTTTTCAATAAATGATAAAAATGTATGAAACTTTAATATACTCTGTATCAAAACACTGAAAAATG
>JAWWLR010000002.1:25802610-25817017 GCA_035041075.1 Acraspis erinacei
TAAGTCATAAAAAAGAAACCCGCATGTTTCGTTGACAATTAAGACTCCATACATATATAATTGAGTATAAATAGTATCAAAATTTCTTAAATATCGTACGTTACTTTTTTCTTAAAGTAACGTACGTTACAGTGCATTGCAGTTTCCCAAAGATTTTAACACCGCAATACGCCTTTACTCGACCTACATGGTAGGGTGCAACAGAGTTGATACACTAAACCATTTAAATGTATCCATGTAACATAATGCATAAGGCGACGGATGAGAGCCACATCAATGCCATTTCAATGCTTTGTGGTCGGTTTGAATTATAATTTTCCTTCCTAATAAATATTTTCGAAGTCTTTTTGTAGTCCATACTATAGCTAATAACTCCTTTTCGTATGTCATATAATTTTGCTCAGTTTTATTAAGTGTTCTAGATATAAAACAGCAAGGGTGACATTTTTGGCTGAGCAATGCTCGGATGCCAATATTTGATGCATCTGTTGTTAGGGTGAAAGTGTCCTTGAAGTTAGGATATCGAAGCACAGTGATTGAACGTAATGACTATTTAAGAATGTCAAAGGCTTTCTGAAAATTTTATGACCAATAAAAAATAATGTTCTTCTAGATTAAGTTTGCAAGTGGTTTGGAAAGATTATAGAAATTTTTTTTAATTTCCTAAAATATCCTGCAAGACCTAAAAAGGATTGTCTTTCTTTAACGTTGCTAGATTTTCTGAAATTTTTAACGTCTTCGAGTTTCGCGGGATTAGGTTTTACACCGTCTTTAGTAATTAAGTGTCCTAAGTACTACAGTTCTTGTCTCAAGTACTCACACATGCCTTTTTCTAACTTTAATCCCAATTCTTTTAATCTTTGAAACATATCGATCAGGTTTTTATTAAGTTCTTCTATGTTGCCTCCAAAGACAAATATATCGTCCATATAGACGAAGGATTATTTCCCTACGAGTCCTGGAAATACACTGTCCATTCTTCAGCCATCGGTATTTGGTGAACACCTGACCTTAGGTCAAAGACTGAGAAAAATTTCGATTTTCCTAGGTTATCCAGAATTTCATCGATCACGGGTAATGGATATGCATCCTGACAGGTATCTTCGTTTACCTTGCGATAATTGACTACCATTCTTAACTTTCGTTTTTCTTAGGAACCACCTATATTGGTGAGTTAAAAGGTGAATTTGTGTTTCTTATTATCTGTTGTTATAAAAGATGTCAAAAGTGCTCTTTGACCAAGTTTAAGATTCAGGATGTTTGTAGCATCCGATGTTAACTGCCTTACCGGTTCATTTTTATAATTAAAATGAGATAATTTTATTTGATTTGTTTTGCATCTGTATCTTCCATCCGGGATATTTTCATTGTTTTCTATCCACACATCTTTATCTGTTTCTTCTGTCGGGATATAACAGTTTCTCACAACGTTCCTTTGAATGAAATATCCATCGTCGTGTAAAAACATCTTTTTACCATCTAAATATAACCATTTATCTGTTAAATAGTATTTGTTATATTTAAAAAAAACGGCAATCCAATTATCCTTCTTCAGCAAGAGGGAAGTTGTCAGGTACAATGTGCAATAAATGTATTTTCCCTAAATATTCAATGTGTGTTGCTAAGTGGCTTTGGTGTTTATAATTGCCCACGTTGAAATTTTTCGTCATTCTAAATGGTTTGCATTCAATTGGGACATAGTCTTCCTTTATGAGATTGATTGATGAGCGGAGTCCACTAATAGTCTGTATTCTCGTCCGTTTCGCTTGCCGGCGACTGATTGCAATCGTCCATGAACATTAGAGGCTCTGCTTGTTCTAAATTTGTTTCTATTTGTTGAATTTCCCCCATCGGGAATTGCTGATTCTTTAAAAATTCGTTGTGTTGCTCGCTGGTGCAGCGTACTTGAGATGGCCTTGTTGCATTCATACCCTATCGAAAATTTTGGGTTTTCGTATAGCATTGATTTTCTAATGCCCTTGGTTGCCACATTTATGATATTTCATGTTTGTTCTGTCACTCAAAGGGACATTTTGATTAGGAACGTTGGGTGTTGTATTAGCTTGGGCTCTAGGTTGTGGCGTTGGTCTAAATTGTTGTTTTGTTTGGTAATTTAATTTTTGTAAATGTTTAGGACGCTTTATATATTCGCTTTTTGTTTTTTATTTTAACCAAACTTCGGCTTTTAGGGCTTCCTGCAAAGCTTCAGTTATTATTTTTGTATTCATGGCCCATACTTGGCTAGAAATCTTAGCCCTCAGATTCATCACATATTTTTTAACGGCTAATATTTCCTCCATCTCGAGTGCTAATTCCTGCTTGGGGACTGAGCTGTATTCAACCCGAAGGATATATGTTAGCTCGTTGTAGGTAACTCGAAATTTTTGACTGTTGGCTTGTATGCTCACAGGGCCTTGCTTGACATTTGCTAACTTAGCCCTGCATAATTCAACTGAGGTGGTTATTCCTGAATTAGAACGCAGAGCATTGTACAAATCCTCGTAATTATTGCTATGGATATGTCTAATCGATCTTTTTGCATTGCCAGTAATTTTTTCTGTCAATATATAGGCAAGTAGTAAGTGGGAATTACTGCAACGCAGTCTTGCTCGTTCTGCACCCTTCATAAAACCGTGAAACCCCACGTCGTCACTACCATTGATACATACCATTCCGTGTATTATATCGTTCGCTGGAGATAGAGATTACTGGCCGGTTGTTTTGTTATCTGATATCCTGACTCTAGCACGAGGTGTAGATATCCGCTCTTCCGTTGGATGCTGTCTCAGCAGTACCTCTTGGTTGAACGAGTCATCGCCTCCTCCGTTCTCATGGTATCGCGTAGAGCTCGCTGTTTCATCATCCGTTGCTAACGCATTTTTCACTCGAGCTAACGCTGTTATCTCATTTCTTCGCATACTTTTTTCTTGATTAAGAATTCTTAGATTATTTGTTATCATCCCTTGTCCTATTTCCAATTGATTTAATTTTAGCAGAATTTGTTACAATGAATCTATTTCCTTGCGGATGAGATTTTCCATGGAATTTCGTGGAGATAGATTGAGCGGATTGATCAGTGAAGCCATAACAGTTAGAAAAGGATTATTGATCAAAAAGATAAGCTCGTATGCGTCAATTTCGTCAGTTTCATAAGTTGTTGACGCCATTTGCTGCTCTTTTTCCCTGTACTTGAGAAACGCCAGTCTCAATCAAAATTGCAATAACAATTAGTCCCCAAAAGCGACGGTCAATGAGACTTATTCTGTGAGAGTAGTTTTTAGAGGAATAATATCTTACATCTAAGTGGCTTACTTCTATTGTCGCTGCTGCTTTGGCAAAACTGGCTTATTTTTCTGAGGTTTAACACCAGATTGCGTACTCTAGGCTTTTACCGTCTCGATCGACATTCCCGAATTATTCATTTCAGGTTTTCTTGTTGCTTCTGGTTTACGTACAATAGAGTTGACTTAGAAATAGTTCAGCTGTTAATTTTACCAAAAGAATTACTAACCATTTATCGAATTGATATCCGTAGATAACATCCGGAGTTCCCATTTTCACGTTTTACGGATTCCCGACTCGTCCAAGATGGGAGTTTGATTTTCTTCTTTTTTAAACTTCGGTAGAAACTTGATCGTTTGCCGTAATCCTGACAGGACCGCCAGAAAATGTAACGGTTCCGAACTTTAGTAATTACGTATGATATGGTGATATAAATATGTCACTTGGATGAAAGGAACTGTCGTGCGGTGCCTTGGCACTGCCTCCCATAAACCTGTTCATTAACCTGAATAATGAATGGGCAATGCCTTCGTTACAGCCTCGGTTACACGTCGCACCTGCTGATAATTCTCTGAAAAACCTGAAAACAATTATCGCGCCAAGAAGAAATAGAGGTGAAAGGACAAAAGTAAACATAACCTTACATCATTCCTTTTTGTGATTAAACGCTGTACAGTTAAAACAATACTAAGCTAATAATTAATTCTCAAAGTTTATTTTGCAGCCAAAACAATTGTTAAAAATTGTATCAGGAATCACAGGAAAATGTTTTTATTGTGCTAAAATCTTTCAAAGTTCTTATTACTCTATACGAATAAAATTTAAGGGTCACATGGCACCCTGATAAGAAAATTAATAAACAAAGAAAAACCTCCGTAGCGGTCTCTAAGTATTTTATTTCATTGTGGAAAGAACAATGTATTACTTGCTCGCCAAGAAAGACGTTTCCGAGTCAAGGTTTTAAAAACTATAAAAAAGTAGCATATTATTTTTTCAGCTCTTCTTTTAGTTGATAATGGCTATGATGTCTGGCTGTTGAACAATCGTGGAAATACTTACAGTAAAAAACACGTATCAAAATTAGAAACAAGTTACGGATTTTGGGACTATAGGTATACTATAGTACTTTTATTATCACTTTTATATTCATCTTATTTAAATTTTTATTAAATCATTTATTTTTTAAGCTGGCACGAGATGGGAATTTTCGACTTGCCAACTACAATCGATTACGTTTTAAATAATACAAATCAAATTAGTCTAAACTTAGGCTGTGCTTCCGAAGGTTGTACTCAAACTTGTGTCATGGGATCCCTAAAACCCGAATATAATAAAAAAGTCAAGTTTGTATTAGCGTTGTGTCCAGCTATTTACTGGCAGTATTTACGAGGGCTACTACGTTTGGTGGTACCAGTCACTAAAAAATTGGTTGTAAGAATTTTCCTAATAATATTTTTTACATCATGACCTCGGCAGGGTACCACCTGATACCTGAGGGATTAGCAGATCCTTTCTGTTATCTTGCTCAATTATTTCTTTTATTATTTATTATTATTTTTATGCCTTAATGAATTTTAAAATTTTTTCCTGAACAAAAGTTTTATTTCGCTTAAAAAATTTCTTTTACTTCCTTCGATTACGTATCTTGAAAAAAATTGCATTTTTCATAGACACTTTTCAGTATAACAGATGCTGTTATGTTTTATTTGCAAATGCAAATGTGTCAATTTCAGTATAAATTTAATTATTTACAACTATGTAACTTCAAAACAGTTAATTTTACCCATAAAACAGAAAAAGAACGTTTCCACAATATTATAATTTTTTAATAATGGATTTCTTATGCGGGATTTCTACACGAACTGATTTGAAAAGCTTCATCCGCACCCAGCGAAATTGTGGTAAAATTTCAGCCTTAACCACATCTGAAGACAGTCTGTATGGTGGTTACAGTCTGCGATAAGGAAGATTAACTTAAATTCGATTTTTTTTCTGTATTGCGAGCCATGGTCCAGCTCATGCAAGGTCTAGCCACGCAGAAGTTAAAAAAATCGCAGCCAATCAGCAATACGAAAACATGCGATTTGGGAATGAATCAAATCTACCGATTGTAACCCGTAAGAAATTTTCACTATTTATAAGTCTTTAAACACGTTTTTCTCGGTTTCACCTTTTTCAAAATTGCGCCACTCATAGCTCAAAAAGTATCTGATCGATTGGTCTTAACTAGCGTATACAGGTTGCTAAATTGTTTCATTTGTTAGTGAATCACTCCGAATTGAAAAAAATTGTTTCAACAATTAAAAAAAAAAAAAATTTAAGGAAATTTGTTGGACTTTTTTTTTAAATGGCCGCCATTTTGTGAAATATTAACATTTTTCGAAACTTGGTTGGTTCATCGACTAAATAAGAATCTAAAATTTACAAGTCTTTTTGATTTCTTTATGATCCACCAAAGTTTTGGCAATATTCGTTATTATTTTCATCCCCAAAAAATGCACCAAAAATACCGTAATGTTCATGCTGTTACACGATATTCCCACCTTAACATAATATTCCCGCCATAACCGCCGCAACTCCCGTATGAGGTCTCAATACATCTCTTTCATTTTATTCTCCTTGCCTATGATGCTTTTGTCAGCTGGTCCCGAAAATTTGATAAAAAAATAGTTTGTTTTCCAAAATCAAGGAGAACTATGTCATGCCTCGAGTGCGCAACAGAACCAATAGTCGAGAATATGAAATTCCGGTATATGCGGCATTTCTCATTCTGGACAATGGACACTCTCAGCTCCGCATTGTGCGCTTGGATGTAAGTTATTCCCGCAAGAGTTGGACCACTAGATAATATGTGTCTTAGATACAGGGGGTATACATGACAAGCTCTGCCACTATCATTGGGAATATCTTGGCTCAAATATGGCGACGATATGTTAAAATATAAATGACGCCGTCTTGACATGCCAAATGAAACCCTTCGTTCCCGGCTTCAATCTGGGTTATTTAAGGTAAGCAAACCTTAGTTCACAGGATATCGACTGATCCTGCAGATTTCTGTAGAAGATACCGTACATTCGCTTGTGCCGTATTCACTGTGTGATTGACTACATAACATCTGGTAGACGGTTCACAGAAAGGATTCGAAAGTTCGCCCAAGAACTTAAGATTTACCATAACACTCTGAACAAGTCAAAGCTACTGACAATCAAGCATCCCATTGTTGACAAAGCACGGACGTTATGTGACGCAAGGAAAAGAATACACAAGAGGGAGAGATAGGTCCGGGAAAATCAACAGTTTCTCGCTGACCCATAGCACGTCATCAATGATTTTCGAAAAGCAGTCTCCATTGCATACCCGAAGCCAAATATTGTTCTCGAAACATTCTCGAAACGTACGATATTCGTGATGGAATTATCAGCTCTGTCCAACTGCATTATCACTCGGCGTCTCCAGAACCTGGTATTTTTTGGCCCCCACCACATCCCCATCTGTTAGAAATACGTGCAAACTTACCGTGTCGGTGAGTTCGCTCTGTTACACGCTGCGATAACCGGCCTTGTGTAAAGTCGAAGATGCACGAGCAGGAACCCAAACTCTCCAGACTTCATGAATAATGATCTAGCTGCTCCCCAAATTCATACCGTTTTTAAAATCCCTTATTATCTTTAGACTCATTAGACTTATTGTGAAGAGGAAAATATCATTTGGGTATATAAATATATATAGGAGACCAAATTTCAGGCCCGAGAATGGCTATAAAAACATTTCTAACTGAAATTTTTAATTTACATTTAACTTTGCAGTTAAAAATTAATAATCTACCCGATCAAAAAATAAGAAGAGTAATTTGCATCCAAAGAAGATGAATTTTCAAACGAAAAAGATAATTTTCCATGAAAAAAACCATTTCAACAGAATTGTTCAAATTTCAATTTTAGAAACGAATTTTAAGCCAAAGAAATAAATATTCAGCCAAAAATTGACTTGTTCAACTGTTGCATAAAAAAGGAATTTTCAACCAAATAGTGCAATTTTTAATGAAAGAAATTATTTTTAGGTTAAAAAAGATTAATTTTGTATCCAAAATGGAACACCTAAATCTTGAGTTCAAAAAATTAATTTAAAATAAAAAACAATCGAATCTACAATAAAATAGTTAAATTTTTAACAAATAAATGAATTTACGAAGAAAAAGATTAATACTCTTCCAAAAAAGACGAATGTTCAACAAAATATATAAATCTTTAACCTCATTGTTGAATTTTCAAGTATAGTTTAATGTTCAAACCAATAATTTGCTACCGAAAAAAGAAATTCAAAATTTAGAAATCAATTTTTAAAAATCTTTTTAAACCGAAAACTGTAAAAAAGATGCAATTTCCAACAAAGAAATGAATTCTTAATCAAAACAGATGAATTTTTAAACAAGAAAAATAATTTTTACCAAAAATATAAAATTTAACTTAGAAAGGTTAATTTTCAAGCAAAAAAAGAACAAAATTGTTCGTTTCAAATTTTTAAAAAATCAACCAAAAATGATACTTTCAATTTACAGCCCAAAAAATTAATTTTTGAATAAAAAACGCTTAAATTTTCTACAAAATAGTTCAAACCATTAAAAAAATTTAAAAAAACAATGGGTTTTCAACTGAAAAAGATCAATTTTAAAAACAAAAAATTTCAACAAAATTTTAATTTTTCAACTTTAAAAATAAATATTAAAACTAAACAAAAATAAAAATTTTACCAAAATTAGAATAGTTACATTTTCAAATAAAACATTTAATTTTCCATAAGGTAATTCAATTTTCTACGGTAGAAATGCCTTTTCCATTGAAAAATATCAAGTCGTGTTGAATATTATCAAAAATTGAATATTTTCAAAACCGGCATAAATTTGGGAAGCAGCTAGATCATCATTCTCCACATCGGGAGAGCCCGGATTCGTGGTCGTGAATTTTCAGCTTTACACGAGGCTGCTCTTCGCAGCGTGTAATAGATCGAACTCATTGATGCGGTAAGTTTGCATGTGTTTATCCTAGATTGAAAAGTGGTGGGGGCCGAAACGTTCCACGTTCTGGAGACATTGATATCACTCCCAAAGAGGAAAAAATGGGCTTAAAAGGGAGCTGCAATGACTTCACCAAAAATGTGTTGCTAACAGACCTCGACTTTTTCAACTCCGCAAGCGTTGCGTATAGAAGCGCGAAGCCACTTCATTGTCCGTAATTAGGGCGCTTAATTAAAATGCTTAAAATTGTCTCGGAACGCGACGCTTAAAAACATTATTAGCCAATCAGTAAAGGGTCAATAATTGGGTGAAACAGTAAATCACAGTAAATGCCGTTCCTAGACAGTTTTAGTGAAAAAATGGGACATATACAGCACTATCGGCGTGTCCAAAATATGCCAAGGCACTTGCGAGATGTCCGCAAAATATTTTATCCTCTGGTCGCTTTGTTTTCTCAAGACTTTCTCAAGTCTTTCACAGGCCTGTCGTTGTGATTTCGTCATGACCTGTGGTTACCCATCTCACATCGTCAACTTAGCCATAGATCTGATTTGCCGCAGTTCTACGGAGAGCCGCTGTAATTTTCATAGGTGTTAGTTACTTTTTTCTCCAAAACTAGTTAAAGGTGCAGGTACTCCCAACTCCTCGACGCTCTCTTCAATAACACTGTGTTGGAATCCCGCATACATTCGCATCTTTGTGTATACAGCCTTCATTATTAATCCAGCTGAAATATTTAATAACTCAAAAACTAAAAATTCCACTGATTTTTTGAAAATCATCATAATATTCTAGTGTAATACAGTAGCATAAAGCAGCATAATATAATAGCCTCAGGTTGATCATCACGTCGCCCCGACGAGCTTCAAGCTCGAGCGTAAGGGCGATGGGAAGGGTGTGCTAATTCACAGGTATCAGGTGGCACCCTAGCATGGCTGTAAGCCTAATATTGATTTTTTCTTGATTATAAACTTTCCGCATACTTCCAGAGTCTTTTCGAGAGAGTGGGGTATTTTGAACTTCTTCCAGCTTCAAGTCTACTTCGAATTTTCACGAGTTATGTTTGCAGTGCGGAAAGCACATTTCAGCCTATTTGCATTTCCGTTCTATTTTCGGTTCTCGGCAATGGATATCATCAATTGGATCGGGTTTGTTAATTTGTAATGCCTAAAGTGAGCTGTACAGCCTCGTTGGCTCAGACGATAGTGAGGATAGACAATTTCGAGCAATGAATAGAAACACAAACATACAAAAACACACAGACGCTTAAAATACACTAGACCCTCTGTCTCCACAGCTTGATTAAAAAAGAAGGTTGACGGATGACAGAAAGAATGAATCTCAGTTTACTGTGCGAAGAGGTCCTCGTGATTCACTGTACCGTGAGGTATACATGGCACCCAAAAGGTCTGCAGTCTTGAAAATAAACAATAGTATGGCACAATAGGCCAACAGAATCTACCGCGAACCCCCCTTCCCAACTCCCTACATTGAATAAATAAATAAAAGAGTGACACCAAAATTGACTGCGTTTTTAGTAACTTACAGTTTTTTTAGGCCAAGCTGGAACTTATTCTAACTTATGAGCCTGCTGGCGCTTCAATTAAACAACTGCTGCATTTTATACTTGGAACCTATTATCCTGGTATGTAAAATAATTAGATTTTTTTTCATTTGAGTTTTAATGTATTCTTGTTTGTACTAACAGGCACTTTTAGACTTTTTGATTATGGTTCCGTGAGAAACTTAGAATTGTATAATTCGACAACGCCATCGGACTATCCTATGGAAAACGTTAATTTTCCATTTGCCATTTATCACGGTGAGAATGATTTCTTGGCGGGTCCCAAGGTTAGTATAAACCATTAATTAAGATTAATCGCGGTAGGGCTTGAGCTTTTCTCTCATGACTTTGATGTCTATGTCGCGGTAGCACTGCTGCTGAGGGTTTCCCATGCCAGCCAGGCAGATAACGACGAGGAAAGGGACTAAGAAGAGCACGAAAATGCACGACACTCTTCTTACTTAAAAACAGAGAGCTAGCCACAAAAATAAATGCACAGAAGCTGGCAGATCAAAAACGCTCAATATCTGTAAACACATTGCTTTCGAGTGTTGAAATAGCTTTCATCAAACTGGAAGTGGAACAGGAGCTTCCTATTGCTGAACTCCCATTGGAAGATGTGAAAAACGAGAAGTTGATTAAAGCTGAAGGCATAAATTCCAGGGATAATGAATATCATGTACCGGATCCATTAGAACAACATCCGGATATTAATAATGATGATGTGGATAGCGATATCTCAGAAAAACTACATCACCTTGAAAGAAATTTTTTCATTATGTACTAGAGTTCAGATATGTAGAACCAACACTAAGGCATTCTCTGCCCAAAATAAACATCAAAAATGATTTACGTGCACTAATATAACACCAAAACAGCAACGTTTTACCTACGTATTTGAGCGTTAGACAAACTGCGTTAGAGGTTCTGTGCAGCTGTGGTAAACATTAAAACTTTGGGCCGCAGAACTAGGCTTGCAAATGGAGTTTCTGTCCCAGCAGGGAATCAAGATCCACCATGGAAGATCAGGTTGGATATAGATGTCAGCAAAGTAAGGTGCAAATTGGGTCGATTAACTCAATATGAAGAAGGAATAGAACCAAAAAGCTGATAAACCATCTTACTAAAATCATCCACCCTCGGCACATCGAGACTGCGCCGATACAAGAAAATTAGTGCACGAAGGCAACAAAATCGAAACTTTCAGACAGATGAAAGAAGGCTCTATCGTGAACTGACTGTAACGCAAAATAACGAGCAAGACACTGAATTCGCTCAATTGGAAAATATCACTGACTATACTGGTCGGGTGTTTGGGGAAAAATGAGCAGATGCAATTTGGACAAGGAGTGGTTCAAAATGGAGACAGCTCAGGCAGGCAATAGCCCTGAAATCTAAGCTGACAGACATCACTGCCTTACGAGTACGAGTACTTGAAGATTGAACATCATGCGTTGGCAAGGTTCTTTAAGAACATGATTGAACACCCAGACCTAATGCCAGGCTTTATGTTACAGGGTACTACGTATATGTGAATTCCAATTCCCGTGTAAGAAAGTGAATATTACATCTTATATTAGGATGTTACTCTCCAAACGGATCATTAAATCCGGGTCAATCGGCCTGATATCGTGATGCGCGAAAAAAAGGTGGAAGAGTCTACAACATCGACATTGCTTTTCCACTTAACCGAAATTTGCAGTCAACCTATACAACCAAGATTCACGAGTATCGCTAGTTAAAGCACGAAGTAAAGACCATATGGAGGAATATAAATCATGCATCTATTCATCCCATTGTGATTTTCGCTGCAGGCAATGTGCAAGCAAGATGCACCAGAGGTGACTGTTGTCGCCTCCAATGCTCGCGACCGCTCTTAATTGTATTCCTGTAACATCACCGGAGAAGTTTCAAGCATCGTATTAAATTAACTCATAGCATCCTAATCTTATAAGTCACTTGACTTACTACCTGGCTGTGATGTATAACCCGATTCACCCGAGTAAGAGTTTTGAATAAATAAGAAATAAAAGAGCCTCAGTGGCTGGATATATACATGGATAGCCGAGTGCAAACTATTCGAAAAAGTATAAAAATCGAACTCTAACAAAAGATGCGTTAGACATATTGGGCCTTTGGTTAAGTATAACAGCGGGAAAAAGACAAACTTCAAACTACACTAGGCTCCTAGTTTTGTTCATACAACATCATCGAAAAAAATCTCGAACAACGTAGTTAATGTACTTATAACATCCTCATCGTATCAGTCACTTGCGCAAGTACGTGACTATGCTAAAAAACCGGCTTTATACGAGAACGAGTTTAAAAAAATAAATAATAATTAAAATATTATAATAACAGTCTGTTATAATTATTCCGTTGATATTGATGAAAAACGCGGTTTATCCGAAAACAAGTTTGAAAAACAAGACAATGAGAAGAAAAGTACTAATTATACATATTTTTATTTTAGGATATTGAATTACTTGAAGGAAAACTTCCAAATATCGTCGACGCTTATCTCGTACCTGGAAAATTAAATCATTATGATCTAGTGACTGGCCGCAACATAACCGAACTTTGTTATAATCGTGCCCTGGCATTAATGGAAAAATATAATTAAGAACAATCTTAAGAACTATAAAAATACTTCCTGGACATTAAAATAATTATTAAAGGAATTGTCTGCCTTAATTTAGAGCTATTAAAATTTCTTTCAATTATATCTTTATATAAATCTATATCTACTGCCAATAAATAATATATTACACAATTTGTGTGAAATTTTAATATCTGTGAGCAATTATACTTTAAAGATTTATTCGTTGTAGCTTTTCCCCTTTTATATACCCTCCAAGCGTACCTCGGAAACGGAACTAAGGTGTGTGAACGGTATCTTTATACATTAAAATTTCATGTGTTTCATTTGTAAGAAAATATAAAAATATTTTAAAACAATTAGCTGTATTTAGAAAAAACTGAATATTAATACAAAGATTGTGACGTGTGGACATTTTTGTCGGCAATTTTTACCCAATCAATTAAAATCTAAAAGTACGTTCAATACAAATAAATGCTGAAATTTTCATTATCAAATCAATTGAACGCTAGCTGGCATCAGGGATGATTAGTTGACAGAAGATATTATCTTAAAAACCAGGTCAAAAAACATTATCAAGATTTTTCCCGCACCTAAAGGTGCTTCTTCGTAATTTTTGAAAGAAATTGACTGTTTTTTCTAATCATGTCCAATGGAATCATTGATGACACTGTACTGCTTAACAACATTTACATACAAAAGAAGAAAAATCACAATCCACAAAATCGAGAGAGAAAGATTCTAGATTGAGAGATAAAAATGAAATCCTGGCATTTGTCGAAACTTTATTTTTTATAGCAGTCAAGAGCGGGAACCGAATAACTCTGGAAGAACTTTTCACGACTGATATAATGCGCTAATTTCATGGAAAGACATTTCAGATTATTACTGAGATGCATAGGGTTTGATGACATACACTGAAGAAAGCAACGAACGGAGAATGACAGATTAGCCGTAGTTCGGGACCTTTTGAGTAAATTTAATAAAAATTGTCAACGGGCGTATTTCCTTGGCGAATTCACTAAGAAGCCAGCAAAATGCAGAGTAAAAATGTATGCGTTATGTAATTCACGTATATTTTGTACGTACAAGATAGCAATCTATTGCGGACAGCAAAATACTGACCCTGTGCTACCGCCAATAAGCCTCATGACATTGTTCTAAGACTGACGGATCCAATAAAGAAGAGTAATAGAAATGTTACTGCTGATAATTGGTTTATTAGTTGCCGTCTATCAGAAGAACTGCTGAAAAATCTTTTGTTTTTTTGAGAACCCTGAACAAAAATAAAAAATAAATTCCTCCCTATTTCGGAATGCACGTTCAACTTAGCTCTATCACTAATGGATTAGTATTTTGGAGAATTACAATGAAGAACTTGATCAAGCAGAAGCTGCTTCTTGCATACAAAGGCGAATTTGTTTGTTTTTTGTAGTAAAAGGAAGAACAACAGAATTCCGATGTCCTGTCCCAAATGTGTAAAATATGTATGCAAAAACCATTCAACCAAGAAAGTCACGTGCAATTCTTGTCAAGAACCAGATTAGGAGCAATACGACATGTAACTGTTTAGGAATAGGGATTTCGTTTGTATTCATCTTGCACAAATGATAATTTTTTCTTTTTTTTACAAAATTAGGTACTGGTAGTTTTCTGAGAAAATACCAAGATGAAGCGGGACACAGATATTGATAAGAACACATATCAAAAACATATACAATATAAATATAAAATAGTATGCTTTATTGTTTTTCCAATGCCATATGGTGACATTGCGTGGTGATAATAGATTAAGACATATATTTTTATTTTGTGTTATTAGTGACGTGCAATGTTACTCCAATCGGATTGCTTGAACTTTGAAAGAAAAACTGAATTTACTTTTTAAAACTCTGATTTTTCTATATTTTTAAGTTACATTTTTATATACTTGAAAAAGTTTTCAATA
>JAWWLR010000002.1:25821541-25832473 GCA_035041075.1 Acraspis erinacei
CATACCTTTTTTTCAAATTTGAGCTTTAATGTCCTAAAATCTGATTTATTAATAACATTTTAAACTAATTCGAGAAATCATAAATTTTAATAGAATAATTTAACAGTTAAGCAGTTTAAAACATAAAAAACATTAAACAATAATTTTTATTGAATCATTCAAACAATTTTACATTTTATTTTCTTTAAATTTTGAAACAGCATTTCTATACTTTTAATTTATTAATAACCTTTAAAAACCTTTAAAACCCGAATTCGCCTATAAACTGCTATCTAATAGCATAACAATTTGCCTAAGTTTAACTTAGATCGGACAACGTGAACTTTTTAAGTGGGTCACTTGAGAAATACCGCCCCATAAGTTTCCCTTCTTTTATAAGTATACAGCGACAATTGTTATAGATAAAAAACATAATCGATTTCATATATCTTCTTTATAAAGAAATGATGTTAGAGTTGAAGAAACTTTTTCCAAAATCTTCAATTATATCCTATGTAAGATCCCAAAATTCAAGTAGTTCTAACAGCAAATACACAGAGTTAAAAAAGAAATTCAAACAAATTATGTTGCTTGATTCAGACGATCCTTTTTCTGAGTGTAGCCTTTCGTACGTTAGGTTGCAATTTGACAACACATCAATTTGAATAATTTAAAATTTGGGTTTATTTAAAAATTAATTTTTTTATAAAACGATAAAAGTCGTGAAAAAAATTAATAGACAATAATTGTTCATCTAAAAAAGTTTATAAAAACAAGGCAATAAGAATAAGTATGTTCCAATTTCCATGCATACTATGAATTGTAATGATATATATAGTTATTGAAATTATACATGTATGAGCGCAGCTAAGAATAAAATTTTGTTTTCTATTTTCTCGTTTAATACTTTTCCCTCGTTTTCTATCGTTTCCGTCCCTTTCCTTCCAGCCTCATGTCTCTGCTCCATAGCCTAATACTAACCATATTTTCCCCATCTACCATTTCTCGTTTTCTTGTATCCTGCTATTACTTTTTAAATTATTATTCAAATCTGTAAGTGCCGGAAGGAATGTTTTAAGTTTATGTTTACTTCTGATCTTTTATTTTTCTTCTTTCGAACTATTGGATCATCATAATCGTCAAAATATTTGACTTTAAAGAATAAGAAATAAAATTACAAATTTCAATTCAGAAAAAGTACAGAACTGCAAAATGTTAATTAGTCAGGTTGGCGGTTGACCGGAAAGGAGAAATCAAAGCAAAATGAGAGGAATAAATTTCTTTAAATAACATTAATGTCGGTGCAATATTGCTAAGATTTTAAAGTCGAAATACAGTCAAACCTGTATTTAATGTCAATTTTGGGACTCAGCGTGACATTAAATCCAGAGTATCGGAACTATTTTGTCTCTCTCCTGTTTTTCTCTTTCTTGTTTCTCTCTCGTTTTTGTGACGCTTGAGTGAGCACCAGATATCTTCCCGCAGCTCCTCTCAACAATCCCCACCGCGCGGCGTCAATTCTCGGAAACAATAAATCGAGGATCACTAAATCCAGATTTGACTGTATATTGTATTTTTAACCAAATATGGAAATTTTCAAACCGTAATGGCGAACTTTCTGTACAAATACATGAAAGTTTAACAAAAGAGCTCAATTTTCGACCAAAAATATAACTTTTTAATAAAATAGTTTGATTTTCCACAAAGTGAGACGAAAAATTTATTGAAAAAGTAAATACAAATCTGATCAATTTGCGGTTTTTCCAAAAAATTCCAGACTATTTCTCGATTATCCTGTTCAGCTGCAAACCTGAACTAATTAAAATTCTGCAGTTCTGCACTTATTCTAAATGCAAATATGTAGTTTAATTTCTTATTCATCAACATAAAAAATTTCGACGATGATGAGAATAATCCAATTATTTTCCCATCGCACCGGCTGATAATTATGAAACAAACTGGAAAGCAATTATCGGATCCAGGACAAATATAGCTGAAAGGCCAAAAGTAAACATAACCTTACATCATTCTTTCAGGCATTTGTAAATTTAAATAATCCGGTATTAATTTTAATTAGTTGGGAGTAATAATTGTAGCAGAAAACGAGAAAATTTAAAAATGATATTTTAGATTAAACACTTTACAATTAAAAATATAAAACTTGGCTCATAACACAGCCACACAAAATAATCATTTTGCGCGCCTGGAGGTCAGACCATGTTTACTATATGTTTTTGGGGTCCCTGAATCCGGATCCGAGGTCTAAAAAACCCTAGCACATCAGTGTTTAGACATAACCTTAAAAATACCTCTTAATATAAGCTATAAAACACTTCAATGTTTTGCAGCAAAAATTTTTCTTATGCGACTAACTTCACCTAAACTCACAGCCAAATAATTCTGTTTGTGAAAAACATACATTCAAGACATTCAAAATAAAACTGGAGAGAAGACGATGCTTTTGTTTCAATACAAGTTTTTCTCTGAGTGAACTCGGATGAATAAATTTCACGAGTTTCTTTGCAAATCAAAACTCCCCTGAAATCGGGAAAAAAAGTTTTATGGGGTGTTTTGAGTTTATGCGAAAACCCTGACCCTCGGATTCGTATACAGGGACCCCAAAAACATATAGTAAACATGGTCTAACCTACAGGGCCGATAAAAGATTTTTTTGTGTGGCTGTGTAATTAATTCTCAAAATTCTGAAAAAGCTTTCAAACATTTTCTTTCACATCTTCGGTAATCTGTTTCGAAATTCTAGAAAATAATTTGAAACATCTCGAAATTATTTTCAATTTTTCTGCGAAATTCATTTTTCAAAATGGCACCCTGATAAGAAAATAAAGAAAGAAAGAAGAACATCCGTAGGTGATCTCTAAGTATTTTCTTTTGATTGTGACAATATTAATGTATCATTTGCTCGCCAAAGAAAGACGTTTCCAAGTAAAGGTTTTAGAAAATCTAAAAAAAGTATTTTATTTTCAGCTCTTATTTTAGTTGATAAAGGCTATGATGTCTGGTTGTTGAATAATCGTGGAAGTACTTATAGTAAAAAACATGTATCCAAATTAGAAACAAGTTACGGATTTTGGGACTTTAGGTACACTATTATACTTTTATTATAATTTTTATGTTCCTCTTATTTAATTTTGATTAAAAAATTTATATTTTCAAGCTGGCACGAGATGGGGATTTACGACTTGCCAGCCACAATCGATTACGTTTTGAATAATACAAATCAAAGTAATCTTAACGTGGGCTGTTTTTCTGAAGGGTGTACTCAAACTTGTGTCATGGGATCGCTAAAACCCGAATATAATGAAAAAATTAAATTTGCACTGGCTTTGGCTCCTGCAGTTTTCTGGACATATGTAGGAGGCATTGTACGCTTATTAATTCCATTCACTAAAACATTGGTGGTAAGAATTTTCATAATAATAATTTTTGGCCTAAGGCCTTGTCGGAGTACCACCTAAGACTTGGCGGCTTAGTAGACCCTTTTTTGTCTTTATCTCGAGCTAAAGCTTGATGCTCGCCGGGGCGATATGTTGCTCAACCGGCGGCCACTGCATTAAGTGGCCTAATAAACGTTGGTCCAGACCACGATAGGAATCGAGATCAAGGCTAATTTTTTGTACGTGATGATACGTTGTATACTTTAAATTAAAATCTAGATAAATTATCCCAATTCATTGACAAGTAGATTCAATACACAGTTGTCAAGAGGGTCGTTTTTTAAATTTGTTCCAGGACAACATTTTTATTTCTCTTCGAAAATTTCTTTTTCTTCCTTAGAGTATCTATCTTCAAGAAAATTTGCATTTTTTGTAGACTTTTTTCAATCTAATAGGTGCTGATATGTCTTGTCTACATATATGTCCATTCTAGTGACAATTTCATTGTTGATAACCCTATAACTTGAAAACGGTTAATTGTAGAAAACAATGTAAACGATCAGTTTCTCCCAGTGCAATCATGCGGAGTTTGTTTAAACTTTCTTAAAATTATATATATGCATTATATTACCATAAATACTATTACAAGTACTTAGAAATTGTATACAGAATTGCATACAGCAGTTTTTGTTCTGGTTCATCATCACATCTCTCCGACGAGCATCGAGCTCGAGCTCGTGCGCAAGACAATGGAAAGGGTCTGCTAAGCCACCAGGTAACAGGTGTTACGCTGACAAGGCCTTGAACCTGATTTTCGTTTCAATTACATTTCTTAATTATAAACTTTACAAATATTTACAGCTATTCTTCGAGAGAGTGGGATATTTTCAACTTGTTCCAGCTTTAACTATACTTCGAATTTTCACAAGTTTTTTTTGCAGTGCAAACAGCATATTCCAGCCTGCTTGCATTTCCCTTATATTCTCAATTATCGGAGTTGGAAATGAACAATTGGATCGGGTTTGTTAATTTTTTATACGTAGATTGTGTTGTAACCCTTGGTCACTCAATCGATAGCACGTCAGGCTTTCGAGAAACAGGCCTGGGGTTCCATCTCTGTGCCGGCACAAATGGACATTGTTATATATGCTTCTACCGGGGCTTTTGTGGTCTGGAACCAACCTTACATTGGAGATCCTCTCAAAATAGGCTAGTGACGGAGATGTTCCATGTTGATGGAAAAATGGCTTGAGGGTCACTAGTCGACTTTGAGCAGACTCGGAAACGAGATAGCGATTGCCTTGCGTAGAGGCTCCATATTAAGGAGCTTATCGCTAGGTGGTAGCTGGCCGATTTCGAGGAATGAACACACACATGCATACATACACACACTCTTATATAACACACCAAGCGAGTGCACTGAATGTCAGCATCTAACTAATGCCTTCAGAAAGAAAACTGCTTGCATCCTAACCTGACCCTTTATCTCCACGGTATACTATCACGAGCGCCCTCCCAACGCTACATTAAATCAATAGTTTAAGTGTCCGATACCAAAATTTACTGTTTTTCAGTAACTTACTATTTTTTAGGCTAATCTAGAACATTTTCTAAAGTATGATCCTGCTACTGCTTCAAATAAACAACTGTTGCATTACGCACTTGGAGCCTATAATCCTGGTATGTACAAAAATAAGATTTTTTTTTTAAATTTGAGTTTTAATGTATTTTATTTTTCACTAACAGGGACTTTTAGACAATTTGATAATGGTCCCGCAAGAAACTTACAAGTGTATAATTCAATTGAGCCACCGGACTATCCTCTGGAAAACGTTAATATTCCATTTGCCATTTATCACGGTCAGAATGATCTGCTAGTGGCCCCCAAGGTTAGTATAAATCATTAATAACAATAATATTATTGTTTAAATACTAAAACGGTTTCACTCGAGAATAAATTAAAAAAAAAACAATGACAAGAAAAGTTCAAATTACATACAGGTTGGACACGCTGGAGCTTACCAAAAAGTCAGGTAGAAGAAAAAGTGGGATTAAAATAATTTCATGGTCTAATTGAGATTTTTACGCTCTACATTATTCTTTCCCGGTCTTGCATAAGTTGAATGTGGTTCCTTCGAGCATAAAAACACAATTTGTCCATGAAATTATTTCCAGCCTCCTCTCTTTTCTATATGACGAAAGTTGTAAAGTATTCAGCGGGCTTTTTAGTTGGCTAGTGAAAACTTGGGTCCGATTTCTTTTTGATTTACTGGAAAAATGACAAAAAATGTATTTGTTACGGATTCACTTCATTAGTTTTCAGAGTCTTTGTGGGTGCAAAAAAAGCGGAAACTATACTAGAAGTATCGCTGTGGTAAAACAAATAGACTGCAATTCCATATAAACTACCCCTCGGAATAAAAAACGAACCAGTCAGAATTTTTGAGCGATTTACATGGCCAAACGCTAATCGGCCAAATCATTGCTGTGGTCTGGGGGTATTATCAATAGATTTAATCTTCAACCTCAACGAGACAACACAAAAGAGTCAGCAACAGCACAGAATTGGAAAAAGTACGATCAAAATTGCTGAACGTGGAGAGATTTAATGAAGTAGGTGTTCGAAGTAGCTGTCGTTGATAATACAGTTCTGTTAAAACATTATTTC
Source organism: Acraspis erinacei (assembly GCA_035041075.1). Lineage (NCBI taxonomy): Eukaryota > Metazoa > Arthropoda > Insecta > Hymenoptera > Cynipidae > Acraspis > Acraspis erinacei. The sequence goes on from JAWWLR010000002.1 coordinate 25,827,584, forward strand.
GCATTTCTTGTGTTAAAAGATTTGCGTGGTTTCGAATGTGGCGTTTTAGTTCTTCTAAATTGGTAGGTTTGGTCATACAGACATTACTGAAAAAACCCCTAAAAAAAGTCGAGTGGTGAAAGGTCTGGGGACCTAGACGGCCACTCAACTGTACCAGGCCTTTCGATCCAGCTGTTGTGAAAAGTTCGATTTCGAAATTCCTGTACGATCAACACATGATGTGCTGCTGCACCATCTTGTTGCAATCTTACAGACTGGAAACCCTCACCAAATATATTTTGAGAGGCCGGCACGTCTTGATCTTCCAAAAGCTTAAGATACAGTCAAACCTCGTTTATTGCACTACTTGTTTATTGCAAACCTCTTTTATTGTAATCTAAGATACTCGTCTATCGCAACTTCCTCAATTGCCGCTCCTGATAGTCACATGTTTCGTATAGCCAATTACAGCGCGGAATCAGGAATGTATTATGAGACCACGTTCCGGATACGTGGAGTGCTGGAGTCGCTTCTCCAGCTGCAATAGAAGAGATTTTTACGTTACGATGGAGTTGTAATAAACGAGGTTTAAATGTAATTCGTTGCAGTCAAATTATATTCAAGTAAAAATGGCCCAATGATACCACGTTTGCAGATACCAGCCCAAATATTGAGCTTTTGAGGGTACTGGGTATAGCGCTCACTCATCCAGTGATGGTTGGTATCGTTTCAAAAATGACAATTATGTCACTTAACAATGTCACTCAGTTCAAACGTCGCTTCATCACTAAAAACGATAAAATCGACAATAATATTATTGAGCTTGAAAAAATGTATCATTTCTTCGCAAAACTAATTTTGTCTATCGAAATAATCTTCCTTCAACTCCTGGGTAAGAATGACTTTTAAAAAAGATGTCATTTGTTTTTCTGAGGCACTCGGTGAACAGATGATTTGCTAGCATCAACAGCCCATTCAATCATCTCGCCCTGCTGTTACAGATCTGGATCTGCCGCTATGCGGCTGGTCCGTTCCTGTTCCAGTTTTCAAAAATCGTGTGGCTCTTTTTTTGGACGGTGGATTTTGAAATTAGAGCATAATCGGGATGAGCTTCATTATAAAATTTCGCTACATCTTCGTATGATCTTACACGATCACCATAATCTCGCATAATAAGCAATGTAATTCTCTCCTTCTCAATTAATGACATGTTTTCACAGATAGCTTCAAGAACCACGATAAGCGCTCAACTCCGTAAGCTGCATAGAATAAAACAAAACAAAAAATACAAACTAAAACAAAGGCGATACAAAATAGGGGTTCTCATTAAAAAAACACAAGTTGGTTCCTGTAAGTTCCAACAATAGAAATCGGATCCAAGTTTCTACTAGCTCATTAAAAAGCCCGTTGAATACTCTAAAACTTTTGTCTATACCATTTTTTCCTATAATATATTATTTTCGAGTTAATCGACCGTTTCCAATATATATTTTTTATTTTAGGATATAGATTTACTTAAAAGAAGACTTCCGAATATCGTCGATGCTTATCTCATACCTGGAAAATTAAATCATTATGATTTAGTGATGGGCCTCAATATTAAAATACTTTGTTATGAACGTGCCGTGGCATTATTGGAAAAATATAACCAAGAACAATCTTAAGAACTATAAGCATGAGCCATGGACTTAACATTATTTAAGGAATGCATTAATCTAGAGCTATGCAAATTTATTTCAATTATATCTTTATTTAAATCTAAATGTATTGCAGAATAAATTATATATGAAACAAGTTATGTGAAAATTTAGGATATTTGACCAATTAAACTTTTATATTTTCAGGTTTTTTCTTATTTATTCACAATTTCACATGTAAGCCAATACTCTTTTTACATTTTAACACTTTTATATTTATGTATTTGTATTTATTTAGGTGTGCCCTAGGCTTAGCGCTATACTTAAACCTATTTTAAATCATAGGTTTATGTCCGTCGAGATTTTAAGGTTTTCAAAATAAGGAAATTATTGAGTCAAATTTTCGAATGAAATTCAAGTATTTTTAAATAAAATGACTATAATTAGTATCCAGTCACTAAACGATTTTGTATTCAATTTTTTTTTTTGACTAAAAATTGGTAGGTATTTCTCTAGAACTTTTAAAAATGCATTTTTTTAAAAAGTGATTCTGAGAAAAATTCCAAGAGAGCAGTATCCAAAAATATTATTTATTTTGTTCAGGCCGAAAATATTAATTAACATTTCGGATATTAAAGCTATGGCAATATGCAGGCTTCTGCCGCCTCGCTAATTAACTTCAGATACATATTTCGCGAAGCGAGATTTTCCGCTATAAGTTGTTGTAATTTTCGTGTTGTTATCGTTTGTTGTAGATATTTTTGAAAAACATTTATTTTATAGTGTAGTTTGAGCACAAAATTTTATAAAAAACTCATAAATTGTGCTAAGCCTTGAAAATATTCAACAACCTTAAAACTAAATAATACTTAATACTATTGCGACTATTCTAAGAGAATTTGATACGGTAATTTGTATTTTTATCGGAACGGCATTATATGGACATTTTGGTAGATGTGAAGTTCCTCTCCAATTCCTTCTACATTATGTATATTATTATAAAAATCTACAGTCACGTCAAATATCTGATCTTTGATAGTTTTTATATTACAATTTGTGTGGATATCTTTGTTTTTATCTCTAATTTTTGCTTTGACCATCATCCTTAGGCATTTATTTTGTATGACTTGTAGCTTATTAATATTGTTGTTGCATGTATTTCCCCAAATGGGCGACGCATATAATATAATTGGCCTCACTATTACACAGTTTAAGAGACCTATCATTCTGGACGCTTTTTTCCTAGGGTTTAATATATGATTATGATGTTTAAGTTTATTATCTAATATATTACCTAGGTATTTGGCTTCAGTCTTGGCTACAAGTTTCTTATTGTCTAGATAGAGATCTGGAACTAATTCTTTTCTAGTTTTTTTCTTACATATTACAAATTCGGTTTTGTCAGTATTAATCTTAATTTTCCAGCGATGGAAATACTGGATAAGGTTATCTAAGTATTCGTGCATTTTTTCTATGGCAAGTCTAATCCTCCAAGATGCTATGTATCATGCTGCATCATCCGCGAATAGTGCTAATTTAACATATGTCGATTTAGGGATATCATTTATATAATATAGAAAAAGCACCGGAGCTAAAATGGATCCTTGTGGAATGCCAGCTGTTATTTTTCGTTCAGATGAGGTGTATTTATTTGCAGTTACTACAAATGATCTGTTTTTAAGGTAATTTTGTAATAGTTTTAAGGTGTAAGGTGGAAAGTTGTATTTAGAAAGCTTGTAGATAAGGCCATTGTACCAAACTGTGTCAAAGACTTCTTCTATGTCAAGTTACAGAAGAACAGTTGACACTTATGTAAGTTAAAGTTAGTGCTTAAGTAGTTTGTTAATCGGAAGAGTTGTCCTACTGTGCTTTTCTTTTCTACACATCCGAATTGTTCAGGAATTAAGATTTTATGTAGAACTTCCTGTTTTTAAATCCTTATGAGTATTATTTTTTCGAAAATTTTGCTCAGGGCGGGTCAGAGGCTAATTTGTCGGTAGCTTTGAGGGAATAAATGATCCTTGCCAGCTTTGTGAATAGGAACGATGTTAGTTTTTTTCCAGCATGTTGGAAAAAATGATAACAAGAGACAGGAGTTAAATATATATGAGAGTTGTACGAAAGCTTTTTTGGGAAGATTTTTTAAAACAATGTTCTGGATGTTGTTTAAGCCCGGTGCTTTTTTGGGTTTGGTTTGTATCACAGCTTCTCTAATCTTAGTTGCATTGGTTGATACGACGTTATCATTAATAACTGATTGATTTTTAATTTCTTTATATATATTTTAAACAATTTCATCAGTGTCATCATTGCCCATGTTCTCAGTTAAGCGGTGGACTTTTTCAAAATTGTCACCTAATTGTTCTACTCTATCCTCATTTGTAATAGCTAGACCTTTTAGGCCTGGTAGAATAGGTATTTCGTTTGCCTTCCCCTTGTTGAGGCAATATACCATTTTCCAAAGTAAGTTATCTTATAGTCATTTGGGGTACTGAATCGAATATGGCATTTTTGATGACACTGGTGAAATTGTCTATTGAAATTTCTATATCACTTTGTATTTTAAGATTATTACTGACATTCTAATTTTGGTTAATACTGCTCCTAAATTTATTCCAGTCGGTTTTCTTATAATTTAGATAGATATGTTTTTATGCTCTCAGGTTGTAAATATTACTTAGGATAATGGGAACAGGTAGATGATCCGAGTTTAAATCGTCTACGATATCAACTACTATATCATAATTTAAGTTTTTACTTATTCCTATATCAACAGTACTTGGAGCTGAATCATTGTAAGGATAAAGTGTAAAGTTAGATGGAGAGTGTATTGTATAAAGATTTTTAATGGAGTCTTCAAAAATTTGTTTCCCATTATAGTTATTTGCTCGACAGTTCGAGGCTGAATGTTTGGCATTGAGATCCCCATATAGCAGGACTTTATTGCCAGTTATAAAAACTGATTTTAAATCTTCAATATTTATTTTACCTTGAGATGCTTTGTATGCCGAAACAATCACGATATTATTTTCGAGTTCAATTGCTACGCTTTCTAGAGATGTAGTTGATATAGGAATCTCATGGAATTTAAGTTCGTTTTTAATTAATATCATGACACCACAACCTGTTCCCTTATTATTCCTATCTTTTCTAATAAATTTAAAACCAGGTGCTTTAATATAATCTTTACAGCTTACTATTTTTTTGTTTAATTCCCTAACCAGTCTTAGAATATTACCTATGTCACAGAGTTGATTAAGTTTAGATATTTCCG
>JAWWLR010000002.1:25887312-25900006 GCA_035041075.1 Acraspis erinacei
TTTTCAATCGCCTTATATAAAAAGAATTCTGATGCTTTCAAAGTTGTTAAACATTAACTTTTAAAAATTTTTACGAAGGAGGCCGTTTTAAATTTTAAACTGTTTACCATATCATTTTTACTTGCATGGTTGTAATCTTGCAACGTTGAACGTCACAACACTCTGTAATTCTATAGCTAATAATGAGATGGCACCCTATTGGTTCAGAGGTCACGGTATGCGTGAGAAAAATCAAGCTTTAAATTGTTTCGAAAATGATGGATATATTATATTAATATAATTACCAATAGAGCTAAGAACGACAGCCAAGGATAAAATAAGAGGATAGACGATTCTAATTTTTTTCCAAGCACAGGAAAAATTGATTAATGTAGCAATGAACAATTTAGTCGAAGTAAACTAGTGATTATTCTCATGTTGCATAAATTAGTCTAGCGAAGATGATTTGTTTACGTTAATCGTGGTTTACAAAAAACAATGCGGTGTTTTCGAATCCGGCGAAAAGAGGAATACACATGCACTTTACTTGATGACAAACAGCTGGTTCTTGTCTGTAGCTTTTAATGTCAAATAAGCACAAGAACGTGTTTTTACTATCCAAATATACCTTTAGAATCGATAAGTGGCACTGCAGACTAGTATTCTTTTCTTAAAACCTCGTGGCGTTTACAACAAAATTTGGAATCTCTATAACACTGTGCTGGGTTAGCTTTTTATGTTCACCGAATACGTCTTGGGATATTCCCTTGCGGAGCTTTGTTATTTGATTAAAAATAGTAAAATTAATTTAGTTCACTTTCTGAAAAAGCGCGACATGTAGGATACAGAGGGGGGATACAGACCATTATATCCTTCTTGTACGTTTATACTATTTTTGCAAAAATTCCGTATGCAGTTGCAGTCCATGTGGTGAACTTTGAGACTTCTGACTTTTCTACTTATACTAGCTTTATCTTTCGAAATTCGGAACTTTATACCTCATCTTCACTTTCAGAATACTTTTTCCAAAAAAGTTATCTGCACTCCTGCTTCAAGCGCTATGATAATCTTTCATGCATTTTCCACTATCCTTTCATGACGGCGACGTCATGCCACAAAACCAAGAATTTACTTCTGATCTTAGAAAAGTTTAAGAGTTTCGGTAAAGAAATATAATTGGACAAATCCTTTAAAATTTAGCGTGGCTACAACATTTAGATAACCATACATTCAGACATATATACAGGCAGATATACAGACACCAACAAAATTTTATGATTTTCGGACTCTGTGAGTCCCGAAACGTAAAGATCCGTTAGAAACCAGAGATCTAAAATTAGGACGATTATATTACACTCTCATGAATGAAAATGTAAAAATTAATTTTTAACAAAAGGGGTCAGCTCTTAACCGCAAGAGGTTCCCTTTTAAAAAAAGGCAATTTCTTAACGCAAAAATTGAAAAAGAAATTATATTAAAATTCAGAAATATTTCCTATTGGAAATAATACTTCTACTCTAAAAAGTAATGGAAGTACTTTCTTTTATTTTCATCTTCGGAAGAAGAAACTTTTAAATTATGAAGAATTTTGACTTGGAGCAGAAACCTTTTGAATTCTTTTCTTCTAAATCCCAGTTTCAGTTCTTTAAAAAATTTCCTCGTTCCATGCCAAAAATTCCCCTCTACCAAGGGAAATTATATTACTTTACCGAAACTCCCTGTCCCGCAGTAAAAATGATAATTATTTAACATATCGAGAGAATTCTGCAGGAATAAAAAAATTGATAGAATTTACAGAAATTCAACGTGAATTCTAAAGATTGTACGAGGATTAAAAAACTTTGAAAAGGCTTCAACTGAATTCAAAGAATTTACCAGAATTCTTACGAATTTATAAAAACTTGTAAATCCTTATTCACCAGTAGCTAATCCGTTGAACAATGGGCATGAATTTCAAAAAAATAGTTCAAAAGAATTCCTTTCTTTCAGAAGAATTCAGAGTATTCAAAACATTTAGTTAAATTTCTACATGTATCAGGATAAATAGTTTGAACGTTCAGCGGTTATTTGCAATAATGTACGAATTATCCAGGCTCAATGAAATTATTTTTGGTGCAAATAATACTTTTACACTATTTAGAAGAATCGTAGACATTTTTTAAGGTTTCTGGTTAGCTTAAAATAATCTTTTAAAATCAGGTCTAATCTAATCAATTTTAAGATCTATTTATAACTTCTCATGAAATAGAAGTCATAAGGTGTTTATATAATTTCTCGAACTATCTATATTTGTTAAAATAACAGCATTCTGAAATAAAACTAAAAATTCGGAAAATTTTGTAGACCCATTAATTTTTTCCATTAATCTATAATAAACAAATAAAAATGTATAAAAAAATTAAATGTGGAAGGAATTTTTTCTGTGAATTTCGATAATTTTACGTTTTTGAGTTCTATTACAAGAAATTTTGATGAAACCATCATGATGAACAAATTTTTTCTTGAAATTATTATTGCTGAAATTAAAAATAAATTTAATTAAAAAATGCATTAATCAGGAATTATTAGATATACAAATTTAATGGAAAAATGCATTAATCAGGCATTTGTCTACGTAAAAATTCGGTTTTTCGATTTCAACTTTTTTAATTAGGAACGACTATGGCAGCTTGAAAACATCTTAGACCACCAAACTCTGGTTACCGTAGCTAGGGTTAATTATTTTTTAATCTACATATTTTTTACTCACACAAAGATATGAGTAGGTTAACGTGAAATAATATTAATATTAATAATATAAATTATTTAAACATTAAGTTCTATGTCTTTCTTTCAGACTGGCTGCGTCAGTGGCAAAAGACTACAAGTCTTTTTGCCTTGATAACCATAATACATTGACTTTTTATTATTATCATTTTCAGATAAAAGGTGGTCATAACATTTATAGACTTCGGATTACAAAAGATAGTGAATTTAAAATTTGCATTTCGTTTCAATTGAATGTATGTTGTGCATGTATGCATTATAAATGCACTACTCTAAAATTCCTCTTGATTGGCCGGCGGTCTCCTACTGGTACATCACCGACTTCTTCTCGAGTCAATCGGGTAACTATGCCACTTCTGATGTTTATTTTAATCCGCCGTCTACCACTTTTACCATATAATCCAGCAAGAACATCACTACTCTCCAATATCGCAAAGACGTCACCGTTCATTGTTGATAATACAATTTCTTCCTGGTTTGAAATGAACACAAAGTGAGTACTATCTGTGCCAAATATAAATACCTTATTAGCAGGAAAAGTGTATCTTCTAAGTTCGAATAGTCGGTTCGGATTGGAATTAGGAATAAGACGAATAAATTCCAGTTCTTCAAGATCATATCCATTTCCGTCAGATGAAGGAAGCCTGATAGGTGGAGCAATTCTCCTGACAGAAGGAGATGGCGTGGAAGGAGAAAGAGACCCCTGAGGTGTATGTGGCCTTTGGGTAGAAGAAGAAGAAGAAGGTCCGGTACGTGGTTCGCCAGGAATAGGCTCGCCATTAGGTAAGTAATCGAAATGCAAACTTAAACCTGCAAGAAAAAACATGGGGTGACATCTTGGTTAAATCATTTTTTTAAAGAACGATGTTATATCATGAAATTATTGTAAAAATGTTGAGGAACCAGATGTCAAAAGGGGGTATAGAATTATTTCGCAGTAGTAAGGGTCTTTTGCATTCAGCGCCTCAATTGTGAGGCCAAAACAAGATTCTGACAGGAGGTTGTCCTGGCAAGTTGTTATGTTCTTATTTCTTTAGAAACTTGTAATATTGTTGCCAAATCGTTCGATGCTTAACTTCAGCCAAAAGTCAGATCAACAATAACCAACTTCCAGTCAAGAAATAATTCAAATAATCCATCAGGTGATAACTTTCAATTTTTGAGAAAAACATCTCCAACTTTTTGGAAAGCCTATTATTTCTTGTTTGATATTTTACAAAAGAAAATTAATAATATCACATTGGCCTAATCCCCTTCTTCTGAGATATTTATAAACAGTACAAAAACGCGACTCGCCAAATTGATAAAAATCAGAAATATTTGAAACAATATCTCGTCACAGACAGAGAGGTATTAAGAGGCCGAAAGACAGGAAGGGGATGACTGATAAAGTTTTGCAATTGTAAGGGAAATAATGATGAGACTGAGCGGAGATTGCCTATGTAAACTTCTTGAAAGCTGAAATAGCATTCACTGATTTTTTTGGCAATCCGCCACTTTGCAAAAAATTCGATAATTCCCCAAGAACAACTTGTTGTCGTGTATTATATTGCCATGTATATTATTTCAAAGACTTCAAGGGATTTTAAAAGCTTTCAAGGGAAGTGTGCATCCAATCTCCAGTCATTATCCGCTCCTCTAAATTTAATTACTAAAGTAATTAACGCAGACCCACAGGCACTTATTTCGCAGAAAGAAATATCTGATTAAACTAAGTTCACTACTTTAAAATAGACGTGCTTCTGCTATTGACGGACACTTCGACTGTAATTGTTATTGTATTTTTAAATTATTGAAAAACTCCCCAGTGTGCAGAAAACCATTAACTACCCATGCTATGATTTTTTATTAGAATTTTTTTCAAATAATGTCATTCGAATTAGAATAATAATAATAATAAATAATAATAATAAAGAAATGCATTGCGCGATAATCAGAAATTCATTGTTGCCAAACAGTTTGACACTCTATTAAATGTGCTGAACTTCTAGATTCTAAATGTACGATCTGCGCATGCGATTGAGTTTAAATAATTCTGAGCGAATCAATTTGAGCTGTTCTTTGACAAACACAGACAGAGGTTGGAAGAAATGGGAATTGACATACAATTCGTATTGAGTGGGACAAAATTGTTAATTGGGGAAAGACAAAAAGGTTCAAAAATGTTCTAGGTGTATTATTATATTTACCAATAAAATTAAGAATGACCGTGAAGGATAAGACCAGTGTATTCAAGATCCTCATCTTTTCAAATTACAGGACGACCTGCGATTTTTCGTATTTAATAACCCAGTTTAAGGAAACAACTGATAAGGAAAGAACTGATAAGCTCTCTAAAAGTGGCGTCACAATTTGCACACTTTATATAATCTTGTACGTTTGAGGAAAACCAGCTTTTACAGTGTGGTTCCGCTGTAGAAGCCGTTTCGGGTGTACCCTTTATCTCCTTCGTACAATCTCAGGACTCGCCAAACCATAAATAATCAGGGCCGTCTGAATAATTTCTGTTGGATTTTGGTCTAAAAATGTATTAATCGAAGAAAAAAATTCCAGTTCATTTCCTTTGTCTTTCTCGGTTCGCAAACATTATTCACGGTCAACAAAATAATAAAAAAATCGAACTCTAAGGCAAAGAATTTTCTAAATTGAAGAATAAATCAATGAACTTCAAAATTTTGAAAATTTTATTATTTTAAGCAATTCTAAGCGGGCAATATTAAAAATTGATAAATTAATTTTTTTAACTGAACACTTCATAAATTAGAAGTTAATTTTTTTTCATATCAAATATATAAAGCATTCTTGAAAAGCTTTAAAATATTATATTTCCAATTTAAAATTATTTTTGAAGGTTTTAAGAACTTCTCAGTATTTTAATAAGTAATAATTGGTAAACGATAAAGGTTTTTCATCTAAAAACTTCCACTTTAAATGCTTTAAATTTAAATTGCTCCAGCTTTCAAGTCTGTATTTTGAAATTCTTTAAATTAAAAATTTAAGATTAAAAACAAAAATCTAAAATTAAAATTTTTTAATTAAATTACAATTCAAATCATTGTTTTAAAAGATGTTAAAATTGAACTTTGACCTATCTTCCTTCTACAGATTTGTGAATTTCCCGGTGAAAAATAAATTCTGCAAAATAAACTGCTTTGAGACACCTTATTTCACTTCGTCTAAAAGCTTATATATCTCTTCGAAAGAGAAACGTTTCCTCTTTTTTTCTTGGAAATTTCCGTAATACCTGGTTACACAACACGTAAAATAAACACTGAGTGACTGAAAGCCAACCGAAGAGAATGTCCTGCGACATTTTTGCCACTGGATGAAAATGACTGAAGCAGATCACACTATTAACCGCCGAGGTCACTTCCCGCTTTTCTTACACACATGGAAAAGAAAAATTTGTTCATTATTTCACAAGTAATGCGTTTTTTTCGCATTCGTTTTTCACTTGTTTTCTTATTATTATTCAATGTGGCAATAAATTGCACACGTACTACTGAAACGTATCTGTAAGTAAAGAGCCCTAGGCAAAAATAATAATTTTGCGGATATTGACCACCTTCATCCGATTTTTGACGCTGGAGAGAACTATAAATACCTGGGCGTGCCACAGAGTCCCATTGAGGGCGTAATATCTATACCGTATAATCTCCGAAGCAGATACAAACATCTCATCTACAAGATGTAGTTTTTTGAACTGTCAGCGGGGAACAAATAACCTGCGACGTACATGTTTACCCTCTCGGTAATACTCTATTCATTTGGTTTTCTGTTGCGCCAGGAAATACAAAAAAGTGTGCAAAGGGGCGTTTCTGCACAAAACAAAAGCCTTTATCAAAGTTAACCATTAATTAAATTTTGATTACAAAATAATACTTCTTGGGTAAAAAAATGTCTTTGTTGTGTTTCAGTACTTTCAAAGGTTAGTTCATTATGGATAGCAAAATAATAAAATAAATATTATTCTTAAGCTCAACTATATGTATTACATTTGCATTAACCTTATTGTAACTTTAAACTAGTGAACGAAACCCAACACAAGGATATTTTCAGTGAATTATACGCACTATTATTACTGATGTTTATATTCTTATGATTGCTTCTGGTTTTCTTCGTTCCTAGGAAATCACTTTCTCTAAATCTTTATTGTCCGACCACGAAGTACTGCAAGAGACCGCATGCTCTGACATCTGGAAATAAATTTGGCTATGGAGAATATACGAAGACAGGCGCTTGCGAACTAATGCCAGGTGAAATGGATGGCATGCAGTCTTCTTGTAGTACCTCTTATCTTCAAAATCTGTTTAATTTCAAATTTTAGGAACTGTAACAGAATATAAAATTTTTACCATAATGTCGGACACGGTAAAACCCTCAACGAAACATCTTTTGAAGGCAGAAATGAATCTTCCGATCGAATAAAAATTTCCTTCCGTGAATTGTGGTAAACAATTGATTTTTTAAAGAAGGAATAGTCTATACCCTTAATTTGTTTTTAAACAATCATGAAATTCAGCCAGTTTCATAATTTTCCCTAAGACATTCAGAAACGTATGCCTACCATTATTAGCATTGTTTATTTGTCAAAATGATCCGCCTTTTTAATTATAGCACTTGTTATAAATAAAGACGAACCAAAATTTATTCACAGCCTGATAAACAAATATTGTTTTTATATTTTTATGCTCTCCTACAAGCCACAATTTGCAAGTCATTCGCAGTAATCATTTTCTATAAGATTAATTTTACTGTGAGTGGTATAATTATCTCTGTTAGAATGTTCAATTCCTGCTCCTTATTGTGATAAATTATGTCATTAGCGATAACCCTTTTTCATAACGTTAACTTTATTGCAAACAGAATAATTATCTTGGTTGGCATTTACGACATCTGCTCGTTGTTATTTATATTATAATGCTGTTAATAATTTTATTTATTTACAGCCATATAACCAACCTGAGTCAGTACGGATATAAATTTTTTTGTTTACTACTGACGAGGATCTGATGGTTCGGAACCCACCTTAAACTGTAGGTGCCCTAAAAGCAGGTTAATTACCTGCCAAGGTAGAGACTGCATGCTGCGAAGACAAGTCTTGGAGTTCACTAGTCGCCTTTTAGTAGACTCGAAAAATAGTTAGCGATCACCTTATGTTGATACACGATCGAGAGTCTTACTATAAATTTGAAAGTTATGTGAACCCAGCCATTAACTTGTCAGTTCGGTTGAAAAATGTTTTGGCCAAACCATCTTCTCTTTATTGAGTATTCCCAATAAAAGAAATTGCTTTTGTATTTTTTTAACTACCTCAATCCTCTGCACCTCATTTCTTAGAGAAATTGCAATCCGTTAAATCAATTTGGATTTCATTTGGCTACGGTTTTTTCTTAAACATTCACTCTTAAAATTTTACGAAGATTGCGAAGAAGTTGACTATTTCAGGAAATGAGATTATCTTGGTAAAATTATTTTTCCAGTAGCCTGAAATACTTTCCTGTTTAACTTTAAAGTGATAAAGAATTAGGTCCGAAAATAAATTCTCGGCCTTTTTCGCATCGATTGGTGCCTAATGAATAAAAAAATAAATACAAATTCAAAGAACAAAGTAATCTCCTTCACTTTTGACAAATTCTCCACCGTTCTGGCAACTGTCGAATTCTAGATCGCAAAAGTTATTTTTTGTGTTTCCAGCGCTCATTACCCCTTTAATTCCACGAATGTAATTAAAAAATACGAAAATCCGTTGTCCGGATCCATAGATTGAAATCCTAGAAGCTTTTAAAAGGTATAAATAAATAATATTATTTCTTGTGGTGTGACGTAATTATTATCCATTAATTCATTAACTTATCAATTATTTATGCATTTAGTGTTATCAATTTAATTTCTTTTTGTTTTTGTAAATTTCGTCCTGTTTCGGTAAGACAATATAATTCCGAGTCGTTTCCACCGCTATTAGTACTGCATGGAATTAAATTTCTGAAAAATGTATTACTCTCTTGCGGATTATGCGAAGATGCAGTTTGATAGCTTGATTTAAAGCTGAAAAGTAGGAATAAAAAATCTATGTACCCTAGGACAGTTATTAAAACCGAACTGCACTCAAGATCAATAGAATTGTGGGTCGATAATTAATATCTAGACCTAATATGAAAATATTGAATATGCAGATCAAAGAATGTATTTGCGACGTGAATTTATTGTAACAAGTCTTTCTGCCTGGAGAAGCATAATACATTCACTTTTTATTATTATTATACATGCTCTACCCTAAAGTTCCACTTTATTAGGCGGCGGGTACCCACTGGAACCTCACTGATTTCTTTTCGGGTTAACTGGGTAAGCTTTCCACTTTCCATGTTTATTTTCATCCGTCTTCTACCACTTTTGCCATATAATCCAGCCAGGACATCACTACTCTCGAATATTGCAAATACGTCACCGGTAGATGTTGATAATACAATGTGTTCTTGGTTTGGAATGGACATAAATTTATTATAAGATGCCCCTAATCTAAACAGTTTATTAGCAGGAAAAGTGTATCTTCTAAGTTCGAATATTCGGTTCGCGTTTGTATTAGAAATAAGACGAATAAATTCAAGTTCTTCAAGATCATATCCCTTTCCATCAGAAGAAGGAAGTCTGGTAGGTTGAGCATTACACTTAGAACGAGACCTGGACCTTTTACGATTAAGAGGCTCGGATAGAGGAAGACACGTCTGAAGTGAACATAACCTTTGAGTAGAAAGATAAGAAGGTCCGCTACGAGGTATACCAGGAATAGGTTCGCCATTAGGTAAGCAATCGAACTGAGAACCTAAATCTGCAAGAAGAAAAAGGGGGTTACATTTCTTATTTAGATCCTTTTTTTTAGTGCGATATTGTAACATAAACTTATTGTAGAAATACTGAAGCGATAGATATCAAAAAGAGATATGCAATTATTTCGCAAGAGTAATTGGTCCTTTTCTGGTATTTTGCATTCGACGCCTCGATCGTCAGGCTATAATGATATCCTTAATTGGAGTTCGCCCTGCACAATTATGAGGGTCCCATTTCTTCTGAAACTTGCAATATTGTTGCCAAATCGTCGATGCCTAACTGCAGCCAAAAGTCAGATCAACAATACCCAATAGTGTGTATTGAAAATCCAGTTTTTCATATTTTGGATGGTGGAGGGCGCAAAAAAGTTTTTCAACCATGCCAAATGAAAGTACAAAAAGTTTCATCTTGACAGGAGAGACTTTTCAAAATAGGGTATTTTGCAAATTTAGGTATTTACTGATTAATGAAAACCTTATTTTTCGGAATTCAAAGCCGTCTTTTCAAATCAGAATATGCCAAAAATTTAAATCTCACCTTTAGATTTAATTATTAATAATTCACTGATTTTTTTGGCATATCAGCCACCTTCGAACAAAGTCGATAATTCCTCAAGAAAAACTTTTTGCCATGTATTGTGTATCGGCATTTTTCTATGTGAATTACAAAGAAGACTTTGATATTTAATGATATTTTATATAGTATTTCGAAGATTTTAAGAGATTTTAAAAGCTTTCAAGTGAAGTGTGCTAAGTTTACTTCTTTAAAATAGACACGATTCTGTTACTGAAGGAGAGTACGACGGTAATTGTAATTGTATTTGTAAACTATTGAAAAATGCCCCATTGAGCAGATAACTAAAAATCACCTATGCTATGATTTTTTATTAGAATTTTTCTCCGAATAATTTCAGTTTTCGAATTATAATCAGATAAGGAGCATAACTAAATATGTTTGCGTAATAGGTATTTATCTAAAAATAACTTTTTAAGTATTTTAAGTTGGGGAACTTGATCAGTGAACAATGTTGACTGTGAGGCGTAAGTCCAAAAAGATCTTATGTAGCGAATTTTAGTAAAATATGTGCAGCAATTGACTTAGAATGCATGCGATTCATTTGCAATATTTATTAGCGAACTAATTCGACCTCGTTTTTGAAAACCACAGACAAAGGTTGGGAGAAGTGGGCATTAATATAGAATTCGCATAGAATTTGACAAAATTGTCAATTGGGGAAAGACAAAAAGTTAAAAAAAATATTATAGGTGTATTATTATATTTACCAATAAAATTACAAATGACCGTGAAGGATAAGACCAATGTATAGAAGATCGTCATCTTTTCAAATTTCCGGACGAACTGCAATCAACAGTGATCGTAATAAGTATTATGTTTTATCACAAGAGTAAATGGTGTCTGAAGCACGTCCGTATAAGATTATCTTGAGAATTTATTATATCATATGAGACTGCATTTGACAAGATTGTTAAAAGTGACGTCACACTTTGCACACTTTATATTATCTTATAACGTTTAGGAAAAGCCGCTTTAACATGGAACATTTATGTTTATTTGTATGTACATTATAAACTGAGCACAAAGATAGACTGAACAAGACAATACGCTTCTCGCATTCAATGTTTAATTCACTACATAACATCTAATAGGATTTTCGGTGCCAAGGATCAATAGCTCGCGCGCGAAATACGTATGCATTATCTAGTGAAAGAACACTCACATACGCCTACTAGCGCTTCAGGCCGACGCCATCGGCACTTTTTTCTTTTGCCTCACGTTATTGCCACTATATCTTGCTCTTCGACATTTAAAAGAAACTTCAGCGGCGAAGCTGGAAATCAAAAGAATAATGTCACTCATGTATTTTACACATATGATCTTAAGATCTATGCTAAAAATAATGAACAAATACATATGGCTCTAGGGATTGTCGGGAAATACAATAGAGAGATTGGAATGGAGTTTGGGTTAGAAAAATGCGCCAAGGTTCAGTTAAAGCGACGAAGACTTAATAGCAACCCCGATGACCCTGATATTGTTGAACGAAGCGCTATACGACACCTTGGCGCTGGAGAGACCTATACATACCTGAGCGTACCACAGAACCCAATTCAGGATGTAAGATCTATACAGGATAATCTCCGAAGCAGATAGAAACATCTCATCCACAAGATTTAGTCTTTTGAACTGTTGGCTGGAAACAAAGTATCTTTGATGGGCATGTTTACCGCATTTGTAATACTCTATTCATCTGGTTTTCTGTTGCGCGAATTTACATATCATGCCTTTTCTTAAAATGGCCAGGAAAGACAAAACAGTGTGCAGAGGGGCATTTCTGCACAGAGTAAAAGCTTTGATCAAAATCAACAATTAATTAAATGTTGATCACAAAATAATACTTCTTGGGTAACAAAATGACTTTGTTATGTTTTAGTACTTTCAGAGGTTAGTTCATTATGGATAGAAAAATAATAAAATAAATATTATTCTTAAACTCAATTAGATGTATTACCTTTGTATCAACCTTATTTTTACATTAACTCTGTGAATAAAAACTAAAACAAGGAAGGCAGACGATCGCGAACTGTTGCCAGGTTAAATGCATGGCGTGCGGTCTTCTTTGAGTACCTCTTATCTTCAGTATCTGTTTATTTTCAAATTTTAGGAACTGTAACAGGATTTTAAATTGTTGCCATAATGTCGCACTCAGTAAAACCATTCTTTGATAACCTTAAAATTATGGCTTGTCGGGAAGCACAGATATAAAAAAATACATTGTTTATGAGTCTGTGAATAAATAATGTATCTTCGTACGAGAAAATATCGAACTTCGATGCAGGAGGACTGGGGTTCGACTCCTGATCCAGTACGAATAGAAATTTTTGTGTGTACTACTGCCGAGGCTCTGATACTTCGGAACACAGTTTAAACTGTAGGTGCCCTAAAAGGAGTCTGATTAGAGCCCAAGTTAGAGGCTCTATGTTGAGAAGGCAAGCCTTGGAGTTCTCTAGCCGTATTTATTAAACTCGGAAAATAGTTAGCGATCACCTTATGTTGATACTCGATTTGCATAAGATTTTATTTTTAAAAATTTGTTAATCAA
>JAWWLR010000002.1:25931588-25952956 GCA_035041075.1 Acraspis erinacei
ATGTAAGTGTATTTGAAAAATAGCTTTTGTTCGACCAACTAGATTAGAGGGTATCGAAATCAAACCCCTGATCACACCAAATATATACCAAACATAGGTGAAAAATATATATTTTTCTAAGCTAAGTTATTAAAAAAAAAGTTTCGTCCCTCGGTGTGCAGATATTTTGAATTTCCCACACCCAAACTGAAATTCAACCAGTCGGTTGCAAGCTGGAAGGAATTGACTTACGCTTTTTCTAACGTTTGGCTCCGGAGTCTCACTTCAGGGTTGTAAGCCATTAAACGTTTAACTGAAAATCTGAATCCTTTCACGTGAAAACGCTTCATGTTCAAAGTTTCATACGTCTTATGATACGTAGGAGTTAGGAGAAGAAAATTATTTTTTGCATGCACCGATCGATTTGTCCTCTAAGGTCAGGTTGGGATTTGATTTTGTCACTTTGAATTTTCCCGCCGCCATATTTGAAAAATTCAAGTGTTTCACGAGACCCCCAATGTTTCATCAAACGTTTCATCAGGGTAAAGTTTCATGAAACTTTATATACCTACTTGTCGTGACAAGAAAATTTCTGTTTTTATTATTCAAGTGTATTTACCTTATTTTTCATGTATGAAACAACCACCTACAAGATTAGATAACTATAACCTTCTGCAGAATATATAGAGGACATTTCTTCGAACGCCCAGGCATCAATTTCGATGCAGACGGTCACGACTTAGTTTTTCCATTCCGGCAAAATCATCTTGACATGTGTCTGACAGTTTAACGGCAACATTTCAAATTGCGCGAAATGAGAAGAAACTGTCTCAAAATGATGAACTTCCCCTAGATTCCCAAATGAAACTGTGTGGCTCAATTTTGTTGCAACTCAAAAGAACATCAATTTCGGTCTACTTAAAATTAAAAATGTTGAAGAACACCAAACATCCTTTATATGTTTCATATGCTTGTTTTCAAAGAGGGTAGGACAAAAAGTATCCTCGGGTGGCAAGTTGACAATTTGTTACAAAATTAAAACATAAAGATTAAGCGCATTTCAACCAGTGAACGTGAAAACATACCCCTACCCTCACTTCCAGTAGCCGTCTTTCAACCTGAAGTGCAGCAAAAGGGACACTTTATGGGAGATGATTTTTCATTACAAGTGCGATGCAAAAAAAGGGGTTGAGCTGAGTGACAATAGACTCCCAATCATTTCCCTTCTGATTGTCCCTTATTATGCTGGATATTTTATAAAAAACAAAAAAATATTTTCTTAAATGTCTATTTAAAATAATAGTATTTCAGTTTGGTATTTAAAAATGAGATTTGTATGTTATTTAACAACCATATTTATAATTATTAGGCAATATAAATTAAGGCTTCTAAGTCTTATCTTATCTATTTTGATATTTTTTTATTTGGACAATTCGTGCAGGCGTGTAACGACTTACGAAGACTATTAAATTCACAGGCTTATTAAAGTCAATGTTATTAAACTAAGATACAGTGAAATGTATCAAATAAAAAAATGAGTTAAAAAAAGCAGTTTCATCTGTTATGGATGATAAAAATATAAAACAATAATATTATTTATTATATCATTATAATTCTTTGGTAAATATTTCACTACAATGAAGGCACCTTTGCAATCGGATTAGTTGCGGACAGACTATATTGCAGGGTCAACTACATGACAGCCCTTGAAGATATCTAAGTCGACCATATCTGAAAGTCGACTTGAACTTATTTCACGAATCCCTTGAATTATACGAATTTCTTAGATTCCGTGAATTCCTTGATTTTCGCGAATTTCTTCATTTCCATGAATTCCCTAAATTCCTTAATATACTATTCCCATTGGGTACGAAATTTGGCCACCTCTTTGCGACATCCTTGCGAGATCTTTACGAAAACTATGCGACATCCTATGTCCATGTATTTACGGTGTCTTTACGACATTCTAAAGAAATCGTCAGATCATACGACGCCTTTCCGATATCGTGAAGGAGGATTTACGACATGAACATATGATGTCGTAAAGTTGTCGTAAAGATGTCGTAACGATGTCGTAAAGACGTCGTCTAAGTTTGTGCCCACTATGTCATTGACTAAATTTTTTTGAACTTTTTATTTATAAAAACTTTAATTTTCATACGAAATTAGGTTTACTGATATTTAAAGAACTAAGTCCTTTATACAATCTCACGCCTCAGTACGAGTAGCAAGGAAAAATTCCATAGGTCAGAACGCAAATTTTACGTAATTCTGTCCAGTTTAAAAATGTACCTCAGAAAGAGAAACACATTTATTAGAAAGTTTAAATGCGGACTTCACTTGCCTTTACACTCTTAAAATTTCATGAAATTCGTCAGAAAAGTGTGAAGATATTAATAATAAATGTTTTCAGGAACATTTTTCATTTAGCTGAGAGACAATATTAGTTTAGCTATGTCTAGCCCTTAAAAAATGGCGGAGTCGGAAAAAGGAATTGACTATTGATATCGAAATTTCGAGAAAAATAGACAAACATATCGAAAATATTTAACTAGTCATCCCGAATTTTTTCTGGTAGATTAATTCATGTATTATTTAGATATACAAAGATGTGAGTAACTCAATGTAAAATGCAATTAATAAGAGGGATGGTCAAATATAAACTGGATTTTTTTATCTCTTTATTAACTTAACATTTTTACAAAGCGAAACATTATTATTTTTATATATAAATTTCATTACAATTAAGGCACTCTTGACATCGGATTGGTAGATTCTGAATTTCATTATCATAAAACTATTCTGGTTTATATTTGTCCGTCCTACGTATTAATAATACACGTTTTTGGAAATGCAAATCCCATTTTTTACATTCTCATTCCAATGAGAAGGTATTGCTTTTATTTCATATTTCACTGTCGGTTTTCATCAAATATCTACGTTTTGAGAACCCCTGAGACAGAAAAAACGATTTCTTTACATCCCGCTATGTCATCACTTTTCCTCCCTAGGGATGAAAAGACAACACGGTTGCATACGGCCACTTTAGCTTCGCTCTACAGGCATTGGAAATCGATCTTTCGATAAAGGTATGAATTTATCCTTGTGACTTTTTTCGATAAAATGAAAATTATCAGAGTTATAGCATTTTCAAAATCCAAAAAAAAGGAACCAAAATGAACGTTTTAAGCCAAACAACGCATGGTATGAAAAAAAAAGTCAAGAGACGAAAAACATTGATATTTTAAAGCCCGACAAGATTATCATAAAAAAACTTTTTTAATTTTGGGTAAAAGTCGAAAATTCCAATTTTATTCATTCAAACGATAATGAAGAATAAAAATTTCCATTTTGCGGTCAAACTACGCAAGATACGAAAAAAAATGAATCAACTAAAATTGTGCGCCCTGAAAAGATCTACAAACTTGTCACAAGCTGTCAAAAAATACAGCAAAGTTGCTCTTACAAAAAACAGCGGTAACTCATTCAAGTTTGTCATGAATAATTTTTGATAGGATACTTAGTTTTCGTTTTAATCATAAACAGTTATTCAAAATTCTAAAATTTAATTTTTCTAAACATGACACAAGGTTCGAACAAAAATTAAATAGACTAAAGTTGTTCACCTTCAAAAGATCTATAAATTTTTTATTAATCATTATTGACATAGGACAATTAGATTTTCTTTCAATCGTAAAAAATAAGATTAAAAATTTAAAAAAAACAGAAATTTTTGGAAAACCGACACAAGAGACGAACAAAATTCAAAGGCAAAAGTTGTTTAACCAAAAAAAATCTTAAAGTTTGTTATAAACTCTGATTATAAAAATATGTTAAATGTAAAAAAATGATGTTCCTGGAAAAAGGACACTAGATACAATAAAATTTTATTTAACAACTTTTTTCGCCTAAATTATATCTTTGTAAATATAAACAAATTAAATTGATGGAAAAACAACAAAAGTTGCAGTAAATTGTTTAAAAATAATTTTATTTTAATAGAATGTGCATTTTTTAATGATAAGAATAATACAGTAAAAATAATTTTGTTACAGGATAATAAAAAACAGAATTAAAAAAATATTTGTACCTTATTTTTCAATATATGAATAAGCACTGCCAGCCCGAGGTACAGAAATAAATATAATATACATTTTATACAATAGAGTTGAACATAATTTTGAAAAATTCACATTTTCGATGAAATCTAGTGCGAAGCATGAGATGCGTGAAGAGAATGTGTTCGCTAAAGCCGAAGGAGCTTTAAAAAAGAGAATTTACAATCACCAAAGGACAGTTGTCGATGTTTTTAACTTTAATTTCAAAATTCTTGCGCGAGAACCAACAGTCGGGCGCCCTAGGCGCGCTCAAGCAGCGCGCTCAAGTAGCGGGAATTTTTTTCAGTTTAAACGGTGTATTTCAAAATAGCTTATGATTGGACGCTGGTCACCTACAGGAGTTTCACTCACTTCCTCTCGGGTCAACTGGGTAGTCTTCCCGCTTCCTATATTTATTTTTACCCGTCTTATACCATGACCACCATATAGTCCTGCAAGAAAATGAGTAGTCTCCAATATTGCAAAGACCTCACCATCGAATTTTGATAATACGATATGTTCTCGGTTTGGAATTGGAGTAAATTTATTATGTCCTGTGCGCAATTTAATTGATTTATTAGCAGGAAAGCTGTATCTTCGAAGTAAGAATACTCCTTTCATATTTGTGTCAGGAATAAGACGAATGAGCTCGAGATTATTAAGATCGTATCCATTTCAGTCAAACGAATTAATTCTGGTAGGTGGAAGAATACACCTGGCGGGAGGATACCCGGTCCTGACATGAACAGAAGGCTTAGCAGAGGAAGCTGACCTTCCAGGTGAATATGGTCTTTCAGAGGAAGAGGAAGAAGGCCTGCCACGAGGAACACTGGCAATAGGGTCACCATTAAGTAAACACTCGAATTAGAAACCTAACTCTGCAAGAAGAAATAAAGTCGGTAAAAGAATTGAGCTATTATAGAAATATTATTTCTTATTATAGCTAAACATTAAGCTAAAAATGCAAGAAGGAATGTAGAAAGATCCCTGGGTCAGCGAAAATTAATATGCGTTATGGGAGCAGCGAAATAAAATGGCGACAGTCTAATCGAGAGCAGTGACGGTTCATATTTACTTTAGACAGTCAAACGCTTTCTACAATTTAAAATGTGCTCGAATGTTAATATTAAATAGAGTTTCTGTCGCGGTAATAATAATTTACGAGTGTTCCAATTGTAGGCGGTGAATTATTGAAATATCAAGGAACGCGATAAAAAGAAAAAAAATTGACCTCCAAATGCATTAAGCGGATTGCAGGGAAATTCATTTTCGCGATACTAGAAGAAAAATTGTCTACTGTATGTTAATATATTTCTATTAATGAGAATAATTTATATAAAGTAACTAAATATTTGATTCCTGTAACGAAGTTACAAGCACCCCACTAACACACGGCCCTGTGGGCCTAGGAGAAGGAGTAGGGAACAAAACCCCAGTCCTTATTAACGCAATCCTGGCCCGAGGGCAATTTGTCTTGTGCTCGCCGCATGTTTCAACCGTTGGTATCCAATTACCATTCCCCAACCCCGTGTTTATGCAATTGATACCGCAACCCCACCATCTCCGCGACACCTTCATCTTCGACGCCACCAACTCAGATCCAGATTCACGGTCCTCCAGGGTGTCTTGGCTTCATCACCCGGCTAAGGCCATCCATCATCGCTTGCCCAATATTGGCGTCGCCGCCCGGTTCGGGCTATTGCCACATTTTCGACTTCGAAACTAAATGTTATAAGTTTGGTTTAATAAACACTTTCATTATTTAAGTTGGTTTTTCTTGTTGACTTCACCCGATTCTCGACGCTCCAAATCCTTTCCTTTCCCTGAATTTGCGAGATCCCTCGCATTGAAATTAACTAAACATTTTACCTAATCTAAGCGGACACTTTCTTGAGTTTAATATATTCTTGATTCACTACTTCGCCTCAAGATTTTTTTAACGTGAATCAATTTTTATAACTAGATTGGTATATCATGAACTAATTGTGGTACAATTGAGGCGCGGGATTTAGGAATGAGATCTAGACATATTTCGCGAGGGTAATAGGTCTTCTGGTTTAATCTGGCATCTTATTTGTGAGGCAAGACTGAAGGAATTTAAGAGAGATTGTCCTAGGAAACTCCTTCAGTGTTGGAATAGCAAACACTCGCAATTTTGGGAGAATAAGATCATCCACTTAAAATTTAGAACGGAATGCGTAATTTGGAAATTTCGTCGGAATCATTACAAAAAGCGAGCCTAAATATATTTTTTAAATGTTTGATCTTAATAATTTGTTGTAATTTATAGATATATTTCTATATGCACCAATCGATTTGAAGAGAATTGACAAGGATAAGATTAGAGTACAGAAGATCCTTATCCTTACCAAGCAGAAAAAACTTATTACTGTATTAATGGAGAATTTGGTTATTCTCTGGTTCTTCGTTAAAGTATAGAATATATAATGAAGGCGTTATCTTGCGGATTCTGCTCACCTAATTTTGCAATTGCGAAATATTTGTATTTCAATAATTTATCTCAACCATGAATTGGAAAAAATGAAGTATTTTTTCGAATCACAAATAGATAAAAAAGTAGACAAGAAATCTATCCAAAGCAGACATTTGTTGTCAAAGAAGTTCTTAAAAAAATATCCTGTATACAGCTGACAAACGATAACGACGGAAACAATAGTAAAACATGTTTTTTCAGATTCAGCGGGTCTCCAAACTTGGAGATTGAAAGAAATATGTAAAAAACAGTTATCACATACAAATAAAGCCTTCTCATTACGATAAGAATGTAAGACCTTTTTTCACTTTTCAGAGTTTTTTCAAAATTTCAGAAAAAATTGGAATCATTTTTAAATGTATTCAGCAGTTGTCGAAAAATTCGAAAGTTCTGTAAATTTCGAAATACAATTCTGAAGTCTTTATTCGATAAGTTTAATTTATGCCGTAGCGAAATCTTTCGATTGAAATTGATGTAAACATTATCTTCGGCTTTTTCTGTGATTCAGACCTATTTTTAGTTAACACTCCGTGATTTATTTTCATGAATCTAAGGAAAATATGTGTTATAGTTGTGTATCATTTTATACTTAATAACACATCGACAAGATATTAACATTAAGAAAACGGCTTCTTCCAATTGGATCAAAAATCATTAAAGTGACTGAAATTCAAAGTCCCCGACGAAAACTTTATTACTCAATGCTATTTTTAAAAGATAAAGAAATAATAGGTATTCAAAGTATAGGGAAATCAAAATCTTCCATGACACTGGATTCGTTATTTTTATGTTGAGTATGTTGTAGACGATGAGGCATCCAGCGAAGATGAGGAAGAAGGAAGTCATTTTGAAGGAGAAAGTGATTATTATGAATAGTTAAATGAGACGGCTAGAACTTACTGTTTAACATAACTATTAAATTTTCTAAATCAATTGTAACAACAAATAAAGTTTTTTATTCTAATTACAATTGATGAACTGCTTATTTTTAAAATACATCTTATTTTATAATTGTGTAACGATTGAAATAAGGACATACGTGCAAAAATCGTCGAATAGTAACCTACAAGTTTTGAAAACTTCAATGTAAATTTTTGACGTTAGGGACTAATATAACCGTATGCCTTTTTAGAAATACATGTTATTTTATAATTGTCAAGCTATAGACATAACAGAATTCAGGAAATAATCATCAAATAGGAATTATCAATTTTTGACACATGTATTTGAGGTTAGGAATACCTTTGGACCAGCCGATCAGCATGCCGTTTGGCATATGTGTATTTTACGTCAAAAATCATCAAAATCTTGTGCAAGCATACGAGCTGCTATCATTCATTTTTAATCAAACTTTTTGCCTAACATTTTACCTGCAAAGGTCTAACAACATGTTTGAGACTTGTGTTTAATGCAAAATATGTTGAATTAAAAATAAGTATTTAGATTACTATTTCCAATCAATCTTTCTAACAAGACTCAAAAATATTTGTCTGTGACTTTAGAAATTATTTCTGGTTAGGATATTGATAATAGATAGAAGACTTGTGACCTAAAATAAATGAACTTTTTATTATTATTTCTAGTAATAGGGTGTTTATAACAATTTACGCTGAATTCGGATAAAAAATAACATTAAATTTCTGGTTTACATTTTTTTTAAATTGAATGCGCGGTAGAATGATTGTGGTTTCCACACTCTACTATATAATTCAGTATGATTTTTCTACGGTTGCCTACTGGAGTTTCCTTAATTTCATCCCTGGCCAATAGGTTGATCATGCCGGTTTTTATGTTTATTTTCATTCGTCTATTACTGTTATTACCGCGACCACTATACAATCCAGCAAGAACATTACTGCTCTCCAATAAGGCAAATACCTCACCATCGTTTGTTGATAATACGATTTGCTCTTGGTTTGGAATAGAAGCAAATTCATTAATTCCTACTAATATTTTAATTGACTTATCAGTTGGGAAAGTGTATCTTCGAAGTTCGAATATTCGTTGCCGATTCGCCTTGGCAATAAGGCGAATGAATTTAAGTTCTGTAAGGTCGTATCCAATTCCGTCAGAAGAAACAAGTTTGGTAGGTGGAGCAATAGACCTAGAAATAGGAGACCTGGACCTGATGCGAAGGGGTGGTTTGTCTAGAGATTCGGACCTTTTAGGTGAATATCTTTCAGAAAAAAAAGAAGGTCGCCCGCAGGGAATACCAGGAATAGGTTCACCATTTGGTAAACAATCGAACTCGGAACTTAACTCTGTAAGAAGTAAGAAAGGATTACATTTTTTACATTCTACGGTTGCTCCGGATGCTGAAAGGAGACATAGAATTATTTGGTGAGTCTAACAGCCCTTTATTGGACGCTACAATTCAAGAGCACCTCCTTTACGAGGCACGTGTAAGTTCGTTGAAGATATATTTAGGCATTTTTATATAACTTTAAAATTTAAAATACTTCTGTAAGAGCTTAGAATTTCGGATAGAATGCGGGGTTCCGAAAATGTTTTGAAACTCCAGAATCAGTCCGAAATTCTTCTATTTGTCATCCGACATGTTCGATAGAGATAGAATTCCGATCAGATTTCGAGAAGTCTGGGAATGAAGTTTGTAATAAAGTCTTTCAAATTAAAACCACGAATCTGAAGTGTTTGTGTCTACAATTCATCTTCTCAAGTCTAAACATTATATAATTTTGTCATCTTTCCTATATTATGTTTACGATTAATTAAATTTTATTTTAAAACAATGAACCTTCACTCAAATTATACTATGTATATACATCTCGATTTTTAGATGGTTTAAAACTCTGTTGGTAGTTTCCGACAGTAATGATGAGTTATGTAAGTCTTAACAGATTCTCCATTGTACAAATAAGCGTTGGCAAGCATTTAGATTAGAAAGTGACAATTAGAGATCTATTGTTTTCCCATTATTTCGCGTGATGAAGGAGTCTGTATCAGTACCAAACCCAAACCATATCCCACTCTTTCTCAAATTTTCAAAACGTAGAATCGTAAAGTTTTCTACATTCCGTGTATAAAATGGCAAATCGTATGAGTGATTTTAAAATAATAGATATATTATATTATTATATTCACCAATAGAGATAAGTGCAATTGCCGTAAAAAAGGCCAAAGTATAGATGATTCTCATTCTTTCAGAGTAGAGGAAAAACTGATTAGATTATTTGCTGATAAAGTTTTCGATTGTCACTGCAAATAAGGTAGTCGTTATCTTGCAAAATATACCCGTCTTAAGTTTCTTCTTCTGAGATATTTATATTTCATAAATCAGTCTTGGAGCAAAAATTTTGATTACTTCAACAGTGGCTCGGAAAAGAAGGCGATTTCTTCAAATCACGTTTTGACAGAAATCTAAATCGCGATCCGAAAATTTTTAAACCATTTACAAATGTTGTACACCTCCTTATGCAGTTCTCTGGAAAGTTTCAAAGGAAGGACAAAGTTTTGTTGAAATAATTTAGACCTGTAAGCTATATCATATGAGCCCTATGGATAAAATACATGTACATTGTACATTAAACGAAACTTTGATTAAAAATACTTGTTTTTTAATACACTTTTCCTGAAGAAAGTAAATAACTGAAAATTAAAACTTTTGGAGAAGATACATAACTCAGTTCCGTTGTTCGGGCAAAATTTCGATAAAAACAAATCTTTTCGAACAAAGTTTTATTTATCTTACTTTACTAAGTGTAGTAAAAGCCATTCTCATCCCTTAGACACAAGAAAGAATTATTACACAAATTTAATATCCCCAATATTTTCAAATTGTTGAAAACATGTCCAGCTGATATTTAGATTTTCATAGAAATGTGATATGAAAAAATAGCTTTATTTATCCCAAACCACGGTTAGGGTAAACACATTTTTTTCTTTGTACGAATTTTAACGTGTAAATATCTCAGAGGAAAAAGCTTAATGCAATTATACTTGAGGAGATAACGACTACAGCATACACGATATACTCGTACTTTAATTAAGCAACCGAATAATCACTTATTACTTCATCGGAGCAAAAACGATTCACTTGCACTGGGCTACTTTTGTTTAAAACTATGTAAAAAAAATTAAACCCGGGCTTATACAGAATGTAGAGTACTTTAGAATCCGAAGTTTGGCAAGTTTGAAGTGGACCACTTTTAGCTTATTCCTAACTGTGTGCATGTTTTTTTCTATATGGAACCTACGTACAGCTTCGCAACACTTTTTGTGTATTCTCGGAATTTGGCTACATATGTATATTAAAGTGCATATTATTTGTGCAAAAAATTATAAATAAAACAACTTCCCTACTCTTTCCAAATACTGTTCCCTGAATATTGCTATTCCATATTTCAAGAAGCTTTCACGGTAATATCGCCTAAATGTTTTCAGTCAGCAGAAGTCAGCAGAAGAACCCTATCCTCGAAAAATAGCTCGATGTCTTCTTTTTTTCTCCTGTGCCTCAAATTGTGCTCATAATGGGCTTAAGAATAGTTATTTAACTGTAAAAAATGCAATCTTCTATTTATTGTCGCTAAGACTGCTCTTCCTATCAGATCCAGGTCTCCTTCTGCCAGGTGTCTTGCTCCACCTACCAAAATTGCTTCTTTTGACGAAAATGCATATGAACATAGAGAATTTCCATTTATTCGGCTTATTCCCAAAACGAATCCGTATCGACTATTTAAAATTCGAAGATACACATTTCCTGCTAATATATTAATTAAATTGCACGTAAACGATAACAAATTGGCGCCTATTCCAACCGAAGAAACAATTGTATTATCAATATTCGATGGCCAAGCCTTTGCTATGTTAGAGTAGTGATTTTCTTGTTGGAATACATGCTGGTCATGGCAAGAGATGTGTGAAAATAAACATGAAAAGCGGCACCCTTATCTAATTGACCAGAGAAGAAACCGGTGAGACTCCAGTTCATCGGCATGAATTTTAAAACAGAGCGTCTAAACGAAAATCCGCGAACACAACAGATTAATTGAAATAAAATATAAACAACTTATTTGATTTTCGTCAATGTCTCACCTAGTATATTCGACCGCAAATATCAAAATTTCCTGTGCATGCCTTTACGAAAATTTTTTGGAGGAACATGCTTATAGGTTTATATATACAGGGTGTGCCGAAAGGCTGTTTTAAAATTTTGGAAACGGCCGAATCGCTCGAAAATAATGTATTATGGCAAAAATGGTCAAGGCAAATGTTGTACAGTATTCAGCATGATTTTTTTCGTTCATATGGGTTACTTTGTATTTGTTGTAGAATCCTTGGTTTGAGTCTTATGACAAAAAACGAATTTGTTATGGCTTCACTGTATTTGTTTTCAGAAGAACACCTTATTGTTGAAATAATCGGAAGGTGGTGACCATAGTTTACT
Source organism: Acraspis erinacei (assembly GCA_035041075.1). Lineage (NCBI taxonomy): Eukaryota > Metazoa > Arthropoda > Insecta > Hymenoptera > Cynipidae > Acraspis > Acraspis erinacei. The sequence continues at coordinate 25,943,563 of JAWWLR010000002.1, forward strand.
ACCCCTCACAATAACCCGTAAAATTAAAATACATCCTCGGTCAGCTTAATTCCGAGAAAATTCAAGATCTTTAACTAGAGTCGTCGCGGGTGAATCAATAGGTCGCCACTACGTCAAAATTACCCCTATATCTAGAATGACAAGTTCGTGCTATGCATAATGGTATACAATTTTTACACGAAGTTGAATTCGACATTCATTGGAGACTAATTCAAGTAATTTAATAAAGTAGGTATTCGAAGTGGCTGTCGCAAGCCAATGAAATGGATCGAGCGGTGAAAGATCCGGGAACCTAGATGGCTGCACCATATTCTTGCAAACTTACAGACCGTGATACCCCGTTTCCAAAAACCAGTCCAAACATTGAGCTTTTGAGGATACAGGTTGCCAATAACGATTTGTTAAATATTACGAAATCAACCAAAACAAATTTTTATCAAATAAATAGAGAACGTCCAGAAAAGGTCAGAAAACAATTTCGGGACAACGATAAAACAGTCACAGAAGAAAATATATCACGTTAGAAAATAAGTTGACCAGGGAAAAGGTCGAAAACAATTTGAGTATAACAATAAAACAATCACTGTACAAATTATATCATATAAGAATAAAATATTAAGAGAGGTTTATTCAGTCAAGTACAATTTACTTAATTTCCTGTGCCAAAATTACGAAAAGAGAAAAATTCAATATGGGTCACACGAAATACATTAATAGTCTGATTTTCCCTTTCAAACTTTTATAATATATCTGAACAATACGTTGAAATTAATTTATACAGAAAGGAACACAATGATTGACTTGGAGACGATTTATTAGATGAAAAACTCTTTTAATTAGTGAAATTAACACAAATAAGGAAAACTTTATTGACAAAAGAAACTAGATGCTACTCCGCAAGCTGCCTGACGAAAAATGACTCTATCTTCAACGTGATTTGTTTCCATCACGACAAGACGAGTACTGATTTGTCCGTAAACAATCCTTCGATTGGTGTTGCTAGGGAGTTTGGTTTATGTAGAAGAAGGGCCAGGGATTTGATTAGAGGTATTTAGTAAAGACGCTGAGTCCAAATAAAATGTCGTCGTTTGAAACTAATAATCAAATTGAATAAATTTCGTCCACAAGATTTTGAGTTAAGTCCAACAAATCCACGCTTGAGCTATAGGGTCCCTATCGCGTTGTTAGGGATTGAAAATATACCTTGTCAAAATAAGAACTATTCAATTCCCCCCAAGATAAATAAGTTGAAGGGGCGTTATCAATAATCAGGAGTAAAATCCCAACAGCTTATCAAAAATATTCAATAGGTTTTGAGGTATGACGCTAAATGGATTTTGAAGCTTCTCTGTCTGTCTGGATTACTTAGGAATTACATAAATAAATAGGATAAATAATAAAATAATGCGAAGGCTATCAATTTCAGCCATATCTGACACAATAAAATACCAGCAGAGATTTTTTTCCTTAAAACTGTTTACGCCATTGCTTAGCATTCCTTTTTACACATGCAGAGAACCGTCAGCCCAGCAGGCAGGGTGACGCATACCAACGTGAGTGCTAGGTAGAGGAACGCCCATCTCTTGATAATATAACCGGGGTTCTCCTCATGTGGGAGGTGATCTGCATTTGCTCGCTAACCTTACAGTTGTGGTAATCCACTCTCTAACTATTCCAGTCTCACGACCGAAATATGGGTGGTCAGAAGGCACAACGAAATCACACAAACAGACTGGCAAAGCCCTGGTGTGTCCGGCAAACATGGCGCGAACCAAGGATGACTATCTTCTACCTCCACATCACAATTGTCTCGGAATGTTTTTGACAGGCGGGTTGGCACAATTATTTTAGACGAAAATTTTGAGGACAGTCGCTTCCTCGAAGTTTTGACAATTGACTCTATCTTCCTCGGAGCTTTTGGCAATGCTGGTTTGCGTCAAAACCGCAAGAGCGACAAAGATGATAGGCAACCTCTGTATATATGTCTGGGAATCTTTTACGTAAAATGCTGCCACGGTATGATAAGGTGAAATACGACCATCCCGGAATGCGAAAATGTAACCCTCTGTGTCTGAATTGATTCCTGATGATCTGAGGGAAGCAAAAGGGTTGCAGTTTACACGTTTTTATCAAATGAATTTATATGTTTTTCTTTCAGATTAACCCTATGGGATTTTCCATACGGATGCGCGTCGCGTTTAATTGCTGCATAATCTTTCCGAAAGTATATAAACGTTCGTGTATTATGTCTATAATTTTTACTGCAGATTATTTTTTATATAAAGTACTTAATTGAAAAATGATACCAAAATTAATTTTTAATATACTTCTAAGTTTAGTGAAGTTTAGTCCATATTTAGTGAAGCATCTTATAAAATACAAGATATTTTACCTGACTGGGGCATTGACGAAAGATTAAATCTTCGAGAACCATAATGCATTAACATTTTCTTTTCATTTGTAGTTACAACGTACTTTTTTATTTTGATATGATGTAGGATCGTCAACATGATTAAATTATAGTTGTATATTTTGTTTTAACTCAATAAATGTTATGGAATATTAAAGGTTAGATGCTCTAATTTTAAATTATGGATGATTTGGCGTTGGAGACCTATTGGAGTTTCAGTTGTTCATTTTTGGGTCCATGACACATTAGTTCCGCTATTCGTGTTTATTTTTATCTATCTACTGGAATACCATCATACAATCTAGCAAGAACATTGCTACTCTGCAATCTTGCCAAAGCCTCTCCTCTGAATTTCAATACTAGAATTTGTTCTTGGAATAAAATGGGAGAAGATTTCTTGCATCGCACGGATAATCTAATTTGTTTATTATGAGGAAAAGTGTACCTTTAAAGTTCGGAGAAGGGAGACAACTCTCAGTCGAACGATTTCTTCTAGAAGACTAAAAAGGGTCCAGACGAGAAACACCAAGAATAGGGTCGCTATTGTGTGAGAATTCGATTTATGTACTTAACTCTGCAAGAAGAAACAGATGGTTATATGCTTTCCCTTCTTGTCACGTATTGTCAAGTGTTTTGCTATATCAGGAACAGATTATAAAAAAATTAAAACGTACGATATTAAAATGAGATGCAGAATTATTTTGCGAAAGTGAGGGGTTGTCTGGTAGTTGCTGCAGTTTGTGCGCACCTAAACTGAGTGACAAAATTAAAGGCGTTGAGGGGAGAATGAGCGGTCATTACTAGGGAAGGTTCCTTAAAATACTAAAGTTTTATACTGTAATGTGCTTTTACACACACGCGCAGCGGAATTCTGCCTGAGCGAAAAAAAACTTTGAGGACCTCATGATTTTCATCCGTCGACGCCCGCAATATATGTCCGAGAAATATCGAGCTGATCCGATAAAATTGACGCTAAAATCTACAAATTCGACTGTCCAGAAGAAATAGAATTTCAATTATATCACACCAAGTTAGGGATGCAATTCAATCCATGAAAATTAAGGATCACAACTTCAGGACGTACAAGCATCAGTATGCAGAACAGAATTTCAGTTACGGCTTTTCAAAAACCCTTTCTTTCTGCCCAATTGATTATCGATCGCTGATCGAGATTTGCTGATATTTGTCAAGAAACATCTACAAGTTTAATAATTATAAATTCAAATAAGCGAAGCTAAGTGAATGATTTTTTTTTAATTTGATTAAAAATGTAATTTTAAAAGGTTTTTATTGATCATCATTCAGGTCCGAGGTTTCAATAATTTTTTAATGTGTTGAGTAGTTGAAATTTTGGGACCGATAATTCATCTTGAAATTTGAATCAAGTTGATCATAAATATAGTTATCAAAACGTTGCATCTTTTTGATCCATTTCTCGCATCAACTTGATACATGGTAGTTTTGTGTGAACTCGAAACTTGCGATTTATTTTGCTTCAAAATTATTTCGAATAATGACGAAATCTGTATCCGAATTATCCCACGTGTGAATATATTTCAAGCCTGCCAAACGTCGAAATGGACAATATTATACATTGCGTCTGTAGGCTGGGGTTTAATTTTTGTCCATATTTTTTTTTTACTGAAAGCATTCAAGATAATGTCAGTATACTTGTCTAGAAAAAAAGCAAATAGGATAGGACCGAAGTATATTCAATTGGCATCCTTTCAAAGTAGAGGACAAGCTGATTGAGTAATGCACTGATGGATTATTTGTTAACAGGGTAGCAAGTGATTATGCCTGGGATTTTATCAGAGTTTATAATATATACCGTAGTCTTTATCTCGTAGATTTTACTCGTCTTAAGCTTCTTCTTAGCAGATATTCATATTTTATGAATCAGTCTTGTAGAAAAAATTTAGTATTCTGAACCGTGGTTTGGAAAAAATAAGATTCTTTAAAACATCATTATTAAAATATATTATTTTCTTATCGCGCTCATTACCGTATTTAGTAGCGAAGTAGGTAGGTCCGTAGCCACGTATCACGACTGTGAGATGGGAAGCTGTAGGGCACGACGAAATCACAACGACCGATCAGCGCATCCTCGTTAGTCATACGGATACGAAGCGATCTAAGGATGAGTGTTTGTCATAAGGACAACCGCGCGAATTACCGGAGCGGTTGCCATTCTAGAAAATTGCACCTGCTCCCGGCGACATGGCAGTCGTGTACGAGCCGTAACCATGTCTTACGTCCGTGTGATATGTGGTTAAAGTGTGTGATAGAATCAAATCGACGATCGGGAACAAGTCGCGTGCAGTCTGATGATACAAAACGACTCAAAGACGACCGCCTTCTGCATCTTCTACGCTAGGCCCGTAGCGTTTCATTCACATGAAGGGATGCTTTACAGGGCATTAGATAGTAAAATATTGGCTTCTCGAAGAGTTCTGATAATCAGAAAGACTTGCTTAACAGAATAATAAGCCTATAAACGTCGTAAATTCCTTATAAGATCTTCATATTTGTATGACCATCCATTTTATTGTTAAGGCACTGAAGTGGGGAATGCTAATACCGGATAGAGCCATGTGTACACAGATAGCCATGTGTAGTGTCGATGGAATCCAATGGAGATCAAGCTCCACAGCGATTCTATCTGCGGCAAGGTATAAAAACACCGCAGCATTGGCGCTTTCATGTTAATGTACCAGTCGCATCAGATATTCCGAGCTATTTAGAACTGAGCAGGCTGTAGCCAGAATCCAGTTTTCATCAACAAAATTTCAGTCAGCAAACCTCTAGCCTCCTTTATTTCGTGGAAGGTATATCCCAAGTACAAACGTGTAGAGTAATATACGATTTGCTAGAAGATTTTTCGCCTGGACCATATTCTTAGCAGGTAATTCGCAAGCCCACATTTTTCTGAGAATTTGGCGACACCTTTCAAGAGTCGTGACCCTTGAAAGGTCGCCAGCGGAAACCCAAAATAACGTGCGTGTATTCAAAACGACGGGTCCTTTTCAATACACGCACTGCTTGGTTTCCGATTTCATTATTCCAAGATATTCATCTGTTCCTTCATTAACATGATGTTAAGTGGTACTTCCAACTATGAGTTGAAAATCCTAAGGGTCACGCAAAGATCTATTTTCCAGCCTTCTATTGTGTAGATGGATGCAGGCACGCTTGTCCAGTTCAAAGCTAATGCCAATCACTTTAGAACTTTTTTTGAATTTGAGAGCTTTTTCCTCGGAGTACAATATATAAAGGCAAAAGGACAACTTCTAAAAAACCATAAAGACAAAAGGCTCCTATGATTGATCCGGGAGTATATAAAAACACTTCCTCTTGTGGCAAAGTCTATATTGTAAAAACCACATAACATTTTGTTTGACAAAACAGCCGTCTTCGCGATAACACAATCCGATTTGGCTTTCCTTCCTCCTGGTTATTTTAAGGAAAGACATGATTGGCCATTCGGGTGCAACCAGTCTCCATGTGGGGCACTCTGACCAATCACAGGCGTCTTAGAGAGTGTATACAAGTATAGAAACAACATAACCTGAAATATCGTTAAAAGGTTCACCGCGCAGAAGTGAACTGCATTGTTCACGAAACGTCGACAAAATTCCTAGTTTTTCACATGATTAAACACGAAACACTTCATTTTCAATAGTCATAAAATTATATTAGCATTATTATTATTATTATTATATTTGTTCGAAGTGATTATTATTATTATTATTTAAACTAGGCTGGTTTCTCTATTTTCATAACACTGCGGTATAGACTGGGTATATGACTGGGTATAGACGGTATATGACTGGGGCATTGATGAAAGATTGACAAACAAAATGCATTGACATATTATTATTAATTATATTGTCAAGGTACAATCATAAACAATATAAAATTTTGGTTTTATATTTTGTTTTAATTCAACGTATAGTTTCGAAGATTCTAGCTTACACACTCCACTTTAAAATGGCTCATGATTTCGCGACGGATACCTACTGGACATTCTTCAATTTCTTTTGGGGTCAATCGGGTAATCTTGCCACTTACCACATTCATTTTCACTCTCCTGTTTCCGGAACCACTATACAGTCCCGAAAGAACTTCACTATTCTCCAATATTGCAAAGGCGTCACCATCGAATGTTGATAACACAATTCGATCTTGGGTCGGAATAGGCACAAATGCATTACGTCCTACGGGTATTCTAATTCTTTTATTATCAGGAAAAGTGTACTTTCGAAGTTCGAATATTCGGCCAGGATGTTCTATGGAAATAAGCCGAATACATTTATTATCTTCAAGTTCAACCCCAATTTTGCCAAAAGAAGGAAGTCTGGTAGGTGGAGTAATAGACCTGGTAGTAGGAGATGTGGACTTGACATAAACAGAAGGCTCGACAGGAGGAAGATGCTTCTCAGGTGAATGATATCTGTCAAACCAGGCATATGGTCGGCTACGAGGAACACCAGGAATAGGGTCACCATTAGGTAAACACTCAAACTGTGAACTTAACACTGCAAAAGGAAACAAAGGCTTACATTTTTTTTAAATTCTTGTCATTTTTCGAAAGTAGGTTGGTATATTATGGACTTATTATGACGAAATAGATTACTTTAAAGATTACTTGTTTGAAATTTTGTACCGAATACAGATTCCGAGAAATTGCTCCAAATTGCGGAATCAGTGTCATCAAATAGGAATTATTAGATATGTAGTTGGAATTTTTTCTCTATTATACAGAGCTTTGGCAACCTTTGAGCCGGGGTATGTATAGGGTATAGGCTGGAACTTAATTTTTGTTTCCAATTTCCTTTTGAGCGAAAGTAATCAAGATAATGTCGGTCATACTTCTTGAGAAAACGGCAAATACGATAAAATGGAGATTATGTTGGAAAATTATTTACGGAAAGCTGGAAAATGTTTCAAAAATGATACATATATTATATTACTATATTTACCAATTGACTTGAAGATGACTGCCAATGATAAGACGAGAGTATAAACGATCCTCATTTTTCTAAAGTAGAGGAAATATGGATTCTTGTATTCATAAGGAATTTTGTTAACAGTGTAACTAATAATAATTCCTGTTGCTTCAGCAGAGTATATAAAATATACTGCAGTCCTTATCTCTTACATTATACTGGTCTTCATCTTATTATTCGGAGATATTTATACCTCATAAATAAGTCTACGAAAAACGTGACATGTTGTAAAATCAGAATAGAATTTTCTTAAAACAACGTAGACTTAAAAACTGTCTCATAATATCCCTTTGGATAGGGCTATTAGATACAAAATTATTTGATTTTTAGTAAATATTATTGATCATTTTCTCTTAGGTCTAGGCTACACAGCTATCTTTTAGTATTTATCGCAGCAAAAATAATTATATTTCAATCATTTCGAAAGCCGATCAAAGTTGTCAGACGCAACCTGCAATAAATTAAAAACGCCGTTTTTTATTTAATGCATTATAAGGCTCTTTAAAAACATATAATTACCGAAATATAGTAGGATTGAGAATTACAATACATTATCTTATCACAATTCTCACGCTTTATTCAAATTTGATAAATTAATCAAATCTAAAATTATGACGAATTAAAAAATTAGTTTTTATCAGAGACACCTGGGGAGAAATTAATCTTGACAACGTAAAATTACTAATACTGTGACCTAAATTTTGTCTACGTCATTATTATATGAAAAACAGTGAATGAAAATAGAGACAAGTGCGAATTTAAAGGGGATTAAAAACTTGTTATTTCATGGTATCCACGGGGTATCCAAAAGTATTTAGAAAAATATTTTCGCCGCTCCTGTTACTTCTACAGTTTTACGGATTCAAACAGTGATGAGGAAAACGGTATCGAAATGGCCCTGGAAAAATGTAATATTTAATTATACCTTTAAGAAATGCAATATTATTATTGATAAGATTTTCGAAAAGAATATTTTCTATTGAAACATTTATTTCTGACCGAAAATTTTATTCTTAGCTCTAAAATTCTTGACATACAAGGCAATCAACCCTAAAGTATATGAAAAAATGCCATACCGCTCAGTTTAATCACGTCATAGTACTTGGTTTTTAAAAATGTGTATTATTCATATTAATATTATTTCACCTTGAGACACTTAGATTGCAAGAATTTAAGTGTCCTGTATGAAATTGCATGTTGTATTGACTTTTTTATTATAAAATTAACAAGATGATTATTCAAATATTTAAATGACAAGTAGAGTGAATTAGGTAATTTGTGTTTTCATTCCACATTTCATCGATCTATCTTGCGGTGAAGCATTTTTCAGTTTTGACTACAAGCGCGAAATGAGTTTTTAATTCGACCCAGTATTTTAAAATAATTTTGACCGCAAGGACTTTGGAAAACCTTTGTGGCCAGGAGATAACAAAGGGAACAATATCACTTTGTAATTGCGAGACAGCAAACCACCAAAACAGTTTGTCGCTTTTTAGTTGACGACGGCTTTTCATCCACACGAGGCTGCGTTGCTGATGCCATATTTGTATTGTCAAAATACCGATCGATAGTATGTTTTTAAAGACATTAAGAAATATGATTTTCTCATGAAGTTTTTCACTAGTCGCTATAAAAGCGTCAAATCAGATTAAAAGTCGCCATAATGTGAACCATTCGCCGAATCTGAAAAAGCGGTCGCCAAAAAGCAAATGAAACGGACACTTCTGGAAACCCTGTTTCTAATCTAATGAAAAGGTCATGGGCATCTGGGGCTAATTTTCAATGTAGAAAAGGTAGTAATTTCTTGTGGGGATTCTTTTTCTGTAATAGATTTTCACTTGTATTTTAGATTTTGGAGTCACTTGTTGCTCTGCGTGGTATGTCCACTATAGCAAACATTACCAAGAGCAATAAGACAGGTGATCACCTTTGCCGTGCATCTGGAAGCATGATTGAAAACTGCTACTATATTCTG
>JAWWLR010000002.1:25975370-25986536 GCA_035041075.1 Acraspis erinacei
CAGCGTGCCCAGAGGCAGACCGCGGAAGGAATGGTTGGAATGTGTGAATGAGACCCTTGTTAAAAGAGACATAAGAAACCTTAGAAACACGAGAGCCTGCATGAAAAAATGCATGAACGTTAAAGAAGCTAGAGTAGTTTGCCAGGACAGAAAAATATGGCGGCAAATAGTTTGCGGGACGTTACATCACTTGTTAATTATCGTATTATCTGTCAGGAAAACGGCTATATATGACACACCTGGAAATTTTTCACAAAAAGTCTAACTTTAAACCCAAAAGTATTAATTTAAAATACAGTTAATTTTCAAGCGAAACAGTTTGATTTTAAATTAGACTCTTGCAGTTTAAACATAAAAAGAGACTTTTACTCTAGTAACTAAGTAGGAGGTCTGATAAATTATAGGCTGAATATTAATAGTTCAAATTAACATTGAAGTTCATTTTTAGACCAAATTAATTTCAAATAGAGCAGGCATACAAATATGAAGCATGTCTGAGATCATTTAAGATTACATTTTTTCTCGAACATACAATTTTATAGTGTGATAAAAATCCAAATGTACTCAATTCAACAGTTTTTATAACCTGCTGATTAAAGGATAATAAATTACGTAAATGATACAAATTTCTGTGGCCTCTTAGACTGATTTATGAAATATAAATAACACAGAAGAATACGCTGAAGCTAAGTATAATCTAAGAGATAAAAACTACAGTATGTATTATATAATATTATTAAACACCAGAATAATCATTACTTACACTGTGAACCCAGTTTTTCAAAATTATATCAACTAGTGTTTGCTCTGCTTAGAAAGAATGAGAATCCCGTATACCTTAGTCTTATACTTGGCAGCTTTTCTTAACTGCATTGGTAAATATACTAATATAATATATCTATAGAGTATAATCTATAAGTTTCACTGAGATCAGGGCAATAATTTTGACGTCATCTGCCGAAAAAACAAGAAAGAATGTTCTTGCTTATAAATCTCCTCTTAAATAGATTTAGGTATTGTAAGACGTAACAAATGAGAGATTATCTTCGATACGTGTAAAGTTTTACCCGCAAGGTTAGCATTTTTTTGTTGCTGCAAATTTTTAAAAATTTATAGTAAAGTACTAAGCAGCATATTTCAAAAAAATAAGACTTATACTAGTTCAGTAGAAATAATTTTTTAATTGCGTAGCGTCCAAACGACAAGGTTCCATCTCGGGAAGATCGCATGAAAAGCTACCTTCTCCGAAATACCAAATGAAAAGGTTACATCTGTAACCGAACAAATACAAAGGCTAGAAATTTTCAGTGCTATCTGATAATATTGTCGACTGTTATTTTAATTTGACAACCTTGCATAACATTCATATTAATGACGTTTCCAAGGATAACTGGGGCGAAAAGCGAGATAAGATGATACAGAAAAAGATAAAAAAGGGAATATCAGATTCTCATTTTTTGGGTATGGAATCTAAACTGACTGAAAATGTAACAGATTTGTTTTCCTTTTCTTGCACAAATTCTATTAAATTTAGTGTAGCCATCTTCAATGCGAAAATAGCAAAACTGGAATAGAAAGTTCTTTCGCGAGCCATTCTAAGAAAGCCCCCCTACTCCCCCAGTCAAAAACGCTCAGAACTCGTACTCTCCCGGCATCGCAAAGTTTGTTTGGCAGCAGCTACCTGCACATGCTCGGTACCCGCAGACCCACACTTTATTTTTCGTGGTTTCGTAGCTTACCATACCAACTACGCAATTCGCTTCCCCAAACTCAAATACGCCATCTAGTTCATTTGGCAATTGTAAAAATATTCCGAAGGCTGGTGTGTCATCTCTCTTATTTCCAAGAGTTAAACAGATGAGACGAAAATGGTTGAAGATCTGTACATTACCAGAGAATGACATAAGCTTATTCTCAGGGATTTTTAGTTCTCCCTTTGCTGGTGAGGATTATCAAGAATCACATGACTTTTGAGTGGTGCTTACGCGGTTGTTCATACATAAGCATTTGACGTTAGGCCAATTCTTTTGAGGGTGGGTATGTTGTGTCAATCTTCTGCATTTTGAGGTATCACCTATAACATCCTTCGTTTTAGATAATCATGCTGCAAATCCCCGAGGATAAGGTTAGGTCACTCTCTGGTAATTTAAAAAGCGTAAACTATTCTCGTATCATCTGATCAACTCTAGGAAATAAGTGAAACAACAGACCAGTCTTCGGAATATTTTTACAAATGACAAATGAACACATTTTTCGCCTTGCAGACATTTTTAGTTATAGTCAAAATCAACAGTGATAAAATGAAACTGCCATTAGCTGATTGCAGTCACTTTGCATTTTCACCTATCGATACCTGCTTGCAATGGCCGCCGTTCTGAGCGTTTCTGACCGGCGTAGTGGGGGATTTCTTAGTATGGCTCGGGAACGAACTTCCTATTTCGATTTGTGATTTTCTTTTAGGCATTTATTATTTTACCATTTAGCACTATAAAACTATAACCGCCATCTTTCATCCAAGAATGCATTGTCTTTCAGTGTACATGCATGTAAAAAAGCGCTTTACATTTTAGATAGAAAAACTCGGAATGAAACTTTTGCAAGCAAGCTTCGTGAATATACTGCAGTCCCTTAAGAAAAGTACCCGTCATAGAGATCGTGTCATCTGCTTCAGTTAATTGCAGCCAGTTGAAAAAATGTCGCAGGAAATTTGCTTGAGTTCGCTTTCGCTGACTCAGTATTTAGGTTATGCGTTGCGTAACCAGGTGTAACCAGGCATTTCAAAAATTTCGATTTATTTTTTTACCGGGAAATTTACAAATCTTTAAAAAAAAAATTTGTCCAAGTTCGATTTTAACAGCTTTTCAAGAATGGTTGAACTCTTTGCAATGAAAATAATTTAACTTCTAAGGAGTCATAGACAAAATACGTGATAAGTTTATGAGGGGATACGTTTAGGAGGGGATTTTAAAGTTGATTGATTGATTAATTAATTAATTTAAAGCAAATAATAACGGACATGATTGTTTATGGTTTCGCTAGACCCGAGATGTTCTATTCCCCAAATATTGCAATTCCAGCTTTTAAGAGGTTACCTTGGGCAGTCTCTTTTTAATTTCCTATACACGTGGAAAAAATGCCATACTGTCTAGTCTGGAATATGTGATCTGGCCCAGGTTTGACGCTAGCCTGGCCCAGATCTGATTTTTTTGGACAAATTTCAAAAAGTTACAGTGTGATTAGAATGATAGAAAATAAGAAATTCACAATATCAAAGCAAGACTTTCTTCTGAACACCTTGAAAGTCTGGTCTGGCCCTACTTAAGCGCTGATCAGCTAGCCAAGGACAAAGAAAATCTTTTCATCTGAAATTTATTGCCAGCCAATAAATAGCGACTGGCCAATCCATAACCATCGACTGACCAACCCATAGCAGCGGCTGACCAGACGATCTGGCCTGCGGGTAGCCAGAAAAAACGTTACACTTTTGACCAGGCCCAGGTCAGAACGGCTGTTCAGTGTAATGACTGGAAATCAGATAGTCTGTCCCACGCCACCGCCAGAAAATGTTTCCACCTTGGTTCATGCGAAACGAATGATAGTTTTTTGTTTTATTTGATCTGGAATTTTTAGTAGAGGTTGAATTTTTCTAAATTATCTACTTATCATTTGGAATTGATTTTTCAAGCGGTTGACATGATTCTTTCATAGCTATCATAATTTATAGCTTTCATATTTGTGAAAACTTAATTAGCCCTTCACAATAGATTGATCCTGATGTGAAATTGATATTTGATTCTATTAACTTTAACCAACCATTTTTTTAGAAACCTAAACTTTATAAAAAAAATTTTGAACGTGAAAGCTATTAAAATATCAACTCAAAAGCTTGAAAACACAATTAAAAATCCTAAGAGGTCCTACTTAGAAAATTTCAACCTTGACGAAAATTCAAGGTTGAATAAAAAAAAAAATGGTGAGCAAATCTAAAAATTTTGGATTTCGATTAATCTTGACAAATATTACATCATGTAGGTCGCTTTTTTGCTTCTAACACCTTCTTTGTGTGGCCATGTCTGTCTTTTGATGAGACATTCTATTATAATATCAACACCAATAATTTTTGTTGTCGAAAAATGCGCCGGCTACTTCAAATAGAAAAACTGGAAAATTGTATATACTTAAAAAAAAATTAGTTACGTTCAAATACAGCAATATTTGTAATCTGTAAGTAAAGAATGATGTAAGTAATGAATTGTGATGAGATTGTGTCGTAAGAATGTAAATATATGTAATCTTCTGTTTCTACTTGCAGAGTTAAGTTACCTGTACGACTATTTACCGAATGTCGATCCTCCGGGTGATTCTCCTCGAAACAGACCTTCTTCTGCTTCTTCCTCTGGAAGACGACGTTCACCTGCGAGCTTTCTTCCCCCTTCAGAGTCTTCTTTTCGAGTCAGGAGCAGGTCTCCCCCTGCCAGGTGTATTGTTCCACCTACCAGAATGGCTTTTTCTGACGGGATTAGATATGATCTTGAAAATCTCGAATTTATTCGTCTAATTCCTAACGCAAATCCGAACCGAGTTTTCGTACTTCAAAGATACACTTTTCCTGCAGATAAACCAATAAAATTACGCGCAGGAGAGAAGCATTTTTGGCCAATTCCGAACCATGAACAAATTGTATTAGCAACATCAGATGGTTACGTCTTTGCCATATTGGAAAGTAGCGACTATCTTGCTGGTTTATACGGTTGTAAAGGTAAGAGACGGGTTAAATTGCACATGGAAAGCGGTAAATTAACCCCACTGACCCGACAAGAAACCGCTGAAGCTCCTGTAGGCAACCGCCGCGAAATCGTGACGAATTTCAGAGTAGAACGTGTGCGTGAATGACTAGATAAAATGTCAAAGTAGGTGAAGGGAATAATAGGTTCCTTAGAGAAAGTCCTTATTAAAATTGGGTTTCTTTGTAAGTTAAACTAGTGACTCCTTTGGAACTAATTCATCATTTTGGTCTTTGTATTCAGTAAGCTATTGCTATAGAAACCGTGTCAAGAAATTAGAGGGCATACTTAAATTATGTAACGGATTACAGAACTAATTTAAGACGCCTCGTCCCACTTGAAACGAACTAAAACGGACTAGTTCACAAGAATTTCAAATTGTTGTAGGTAGTGTTCATACCATAGTGCATGATGTTCTCGGCCAAAAAAAAGTGTTCGCTAGTTTCGTATCCCATTCTCTGGCCCAAGAGGAGAAACTGCAGCATGTTCTGGCGGCAACCGATTTCGTTTAATGGGATGGTGACTGTCCTACTTTGGAGAAAGCATTACAAAAAAATGTAAAAAAATTTACATTACAAAAACGTATGACACGTTTTTGAAGCACTTTCTTCTAGTTTGAAACAAAAATCAATTACGGCTCTTTATTTCATTACTCAAATTTTGAAAAACTAAAGAATCTAAATAATTTACAATGTTCACTCCACGCAATCAACTGAAGTGATTGCGATGAACCAAAGTGCCTTAGACTCAAAATCAACCAGAGTATTTTTTATTTTCCCTGACCATTTATATTCAAAGAGCAGAATTTTAAACTTGTCACATTTTTAACCTACATTCTTTTATAAATGGAGTAAAACAGTTTTATATCAACATAAAAAATCTCACATTTATTTCGTCAGAAAGTTATTTTGCACACATTTTTTTCGAAATCCCTCATCTTACCCTGACTAACGAAATTCCGTCACTTTTTTCAAAATTTTGTATGGCTGGGTTCCTTTTTCACTCACCAGGTTTCCTTGACGTGTAAAGTTAAGGTCATATTACATGTATGTATAATTACTGTAAGTTATTTATTTAGTTCGCAAATTTTCAAAAATTACGTACATGAACGAAGGAGACTCCAACCCCGAATGTAGAAAATTGTAACAAAATTTGTCGACCCCCCTTCCTGAGCTGCTAATTAATTTAACTAGGGTCTGTTAGATAATTGTATGTGTGGAAAAATACCAAATCTTTTAGCTGAAAGGAAGAGATATTACTTTGTGTTTAAAAAATGTTTATTATTAATTTTAGTTTTATTGCCTCCTGAGTAACTCAGATTTTCGTCGTGGTAACTTCGAGTAAGCCATATTTTTAAAAAGAATTGGGGTAAACATGTAAGCGTTACGTTATTCATTCTTTTTTATTTTATCAAAAAATATACTATTTAAAACTACCATTATGATGATTATTGCTATTATTATTTCCTGAGTTAAGACCGACAGAGCCTCTGAAGCTTTCTGCTAGATTCCGCTGAATGAGGGTCGAAGATATGCTCTCAAAAAAGAATTGCAACTGAAAAAAATAATAATATTTCTCAAATTAAAAAATTTATTTTATTAATTTTCGTCATAACATTCTGTTCATCATTCTGTGCAAGCCTTGGATTAATTCTACAATGATAACTTTATCATATTCAAAGGCCAACCAATGCACCTTCACGATCACTCAGTTTCCCATTTACGCGCCATCAATTGATTTCGTAATCTTTAGGACTTCACAAAGTTTACTTACATTCACTTTATCAAAAGCTTTTTCTAGGTCAAAAAATGAACAAAAAACATTCTTTATTTACCCTAAAACTTTTTCTTGTGATCTGCCTCGAACTTAATATCTAATCGACTCGCAAATACTCTGAAGTACACGTTCGCCTCCGCATTTAGGCATTTCAACGTTCATACCATCTATACCAGCCGCTCTGACATTTTATAAGTCCTTAATTATATCCCTAACCTGAGCGACACAAATGATTTCAATTGAGTTTTACTCTTGCTATTTCTTATACCAATATACTTTGTATTCTATTCTTCCACTTTAATTAGAACCTAATTTTCTTCAACTAGTATTTTCACTTTCCTATTGTTGTCTCGGCAATCATTTTCTAGTCTATTTATCTCGCCATTGCTAAGACCTGTAATTTTCAACTTTCTCAGATACGTTTGCTTTTTTCGTGAATGGCTACACAAATTTCATTATTCCACTATGCATCACCAGACATTTTCCTACAACTGCAGTACCACATACTTCAGTCGCACTCCTAATAATGATATCACAGAGCATAGTTAATTCGCTCTTAATATTTTTATTGTGTTTAAGCGTCTTCCAAGTTGCCCTTTCTATTTTTTGTATATCCCATTTTGAAAATCTATATTCTTATTTGAAGTGTCTCAGAACGCGTCCATTACTTCACTCCTTTTACCATAAACTGGCGCGTAGCATGATATGAAAAATAATCTTCTGATCCCCAAATTCATTCTAACCCACAACAATCTGGGAGATGCAAATTCATACCTCTCGCCATCCAGTCTTTCTCTTTAATTCATAATGAGACCAACCCCTTGACTATCTTCTGAAATGCCCCATTTACTGACACTCTAGTGTTGCATTCTTTTTTCTTTGTTTCAGGTACACAGTTTATTCTGAGGTTACCCTATTCTTTATATTATTCACTGCTTAAATTATAAGTCTGTCTACCAATTTGGTGTGAAAATTGTTGGTTTGTGTTTTATACTCTAAAGGGCACCAATCTTTAGCATTTGAGTCATAAAAATAAAATGATATTTTGCAAGATTAATGTAGTCCCATCTGCCCATTCCCAACGCATCTTTTCTTTACAAGCTGTGCTAATTATTCCACTTTATTTGATGTCGAGCGTGAATTTAAAAATTCTTTTCAAATTTCAGTTTTTTACCAAGAAATTGTTTTATTATTAATAAACTATATTTAAGGTTTAAGTTGCTCAAAGCTCTCGCGATTTTATGCTAGAAAAAGGATTTTTGTTTTGACATTATTTTTTGTGGATAAAACAAAATATCCTACAAGTCTCATTTCAGATTTATTTACGGATCTGGATTTTTCGCGTAGTATTGGAATTTTCGATTTTCTACATACGACTTTCGATAAATAAAAAAAAAAACGACGAGTTCTATTGAAAAATAGCTGAAAGAAATTTTGTTGGATTTTTCAAAAACTACCGTTTCTCTTTTAATCATAAATGATGAGAATGTAATAAATCATAACAAATTTTTATTTATTTTTTTGGGAAAAACTTTCGTCTAATAATTTGTTTTCGTACCATTTGTCGTTTTTCCACCATTTTTTCATTTTTATTTTTAACGCTTTTTTTGTGATTAAAAAGAAAACTAGGTGTCCTATCAAAAAGTGATTCTTAATCAATTTGTAGCTTTCTTGTTTAAACAATTTTTGTTAGATCTCTTTTTCGTGACTTGTGTTGTTATTCCAAAAATTTAATTTTTATATTTTCAATATTATTTTTCACCAATAAAACGAAAACTCCGCATCCTATCAAGAAGTGATTATCAAAAAAAAATTTGTATATCTTTTTTTGGGATCACAATTTTGCTTTAATCACCTTTTTGTGTATCTTAAAAAACCGAAGAAAGTAATTAGGATAACTTGTTTGGCTCTGTGGTACTACAAATAGCCGAACATACAATTTTTTAATCCAAAAAAGTGCTCCCAAAAATTTTGAAATTCTTCTAACTTTTTTAATTTTTATCTAAAATTGCTGGTTTCGGATTCAGGGAGTTTCAAAACGTGGAGATTCGTTGAAAAATTGTGGTATCAAATTTAGGACAATTCCAATACTTTCAGAATCATACATGATGAGAATGTAAAAAAAAGATGAGATTTTTACTGTGGAAAATAAATAAGAATCTGGATTATTTATGGGCTAAGGAATAATAGTTTAAATGCATATTGATTTTCATTTGTATGCCGTACTCATTTCAAATCAAAGAGGCATACAAATATTAAATATGTATAAAATCCTTTAACCTGTTTGTGAAATAATAATGAAGAACATAAATTAATAAGTTGTGCGGCCGCTTAGACTGACTTATGAAAAACAAACATCTCAGAATAATACATTTAAGACAAGTATGGTCGAAGAGATAACAACTACAGACTATATCACATACTATTGTGAAACATCAGAATAATCATTACTTAAAGTGTGAACCCAATTCTTCATAATTATATTAACTAGTTTCTTCTCTACTTGGATATAATGAAAATCGTATATACCTTAACCTTATACTTAGCAGCTTTTCTGAACTCTATTGGTGAATACAATAATATATTTTTTATTTTTTTAAAATATTTCTAAGCTTTCCGCAAATAACAATTTGTCGGACGTAATCTGCGACGTGAAATGGACTGACAAATGGGTTTCGGTTGTTTCGGATACATATTGTGTTCACGGATAAAATTGGAGCTTTGCAGGATGAAAATACAGTGAAACCCTTAAATAGCCCTTCCTAGAATTGACGCCGTGCCACAGGTAGGTGTAACAGGAGCTACGCGGGGTGCGTGGTATCTGTGATTGTCACTCAGTCGAGCACTCAGGCGTGAACAAACAAAAGCAGATCCGGCTTTAACAGGTTTGTTCCGACCCACCGCCAGTCCAAAAATCGGCGCTATAGAAGAGTTTCACTATACCTAGTCTCCGAGATATCGAAATTTGATTATTTGCGGGCCGGGCGCAATAGTGACGAGACCAGTACACAAGCGGAAATACTCAAACCTCGATATCTTGGATAACTTAGTTAGAAAGACAAAATACGTACCTAATAGATTTTGATCTACTTTGATCCTGCAAACCCTACACAAATCTACAAAGTAGATCTCGTGACATCTCCTTGTTAGTCGTTGTTGTGCGCAAAAGTTTTTCATGTCTCACGGCTGTGCAAATATTTTTTATTCTCCGTAAATGCCGCTGCACGTGTTAATGATCTTGCATTTGACCTAGAAATACGAGAAATGAGCCACAAAGAGCAAAATCTCGTATTTTTTTTTTATCAAATGTCATCTCGTCTCATATTAGCGAGATTCTCGAAAGATTGCGTATTTCGATCAACTATATTGATAGTGTCAAAATTGAAATTGTTTAAAAAACAACAGTTTTAAATATTGAGCGCACCTAGGATGCGCGACTGGTGGTTCTGAGGCTTCGCGATCGATAATATATCTATCTCGCGCTTCGCGCTTGATAATGGATTTACCTGACGCTATGCGTTTGGTCTTTGTAAATTCCCCACACTTGTGCATAGACTTTTTAAAACTAAAGGTCAAAGCATCGACAACAGTAATTTGGTGATTCTGAACTATCTTTTATTAACGCTCTTTCGGCTTTAGCGAGCACATTCTCATCACATACCTCGTGCTTCGCATTCGAGTTTGTCCCTCATATTGTATATAATTTCCACCAATATATATTATTACAATTCATCACATGTGTTTGTATCAAAACAGAAGTAATTTCATGGTCTGGTTTAAAAAGGAATGCGCATTCTTTAAGAAAAAACTTTTCTTCTTAAACATTTCATTGCAACTTCTGTCGTTTTTTCATAAACTGAACTTGCTCATTTGCTTTCTAATTTCTAAATTTTAGTCCTCATCTCAGTGAACCACACTTTCTCACTTGACTCTTCTATCGCATCGTGTCCTGCATCGCAGTTGTGTTGCCCTATTGCTTCATCCCCAGTTTTTGAATTCTTATCCAAACTGGCTAGCTAAAGAATTTGTTCTTTAGTTTATGACACTAAATGAGTATATAAAAATCCAATCTGTTGAGCATGTAAAAAGTATAATGGAAAAGTTTCAGTGAGGTGAGGAGAATAATTTTGAGGTCATCTACGGAAAACAGAAAAAAATTGTTCTTGTTTATAAATCTACTCTTAAATAGATCGAACTATTCTAGACTAATTACTAATTTAAGATTAGTTACATTAATAATTATATTACAGTACATTTTAAGCGATGGTAGTTACCGGTAGCCTCTTAGTTCTCGCTACGTTTCGAATAAAAGTCGAACAATTATGAGGCGACAAATTAAGCAGACAACGTGAAAAATGAGAAATTGTCTTCGATTCGTGTAAATTCTCACCGGCAAGGTTATTTTTTTGCAGGGAATCTTTTACAATCGATAGCAAATTATTGAGCAGCTTATTTTAAAAGAACAATAATATTACGAGTATAATAAATCAGTACAATTATATTACTGTATTCTTAGGCCAGTTTTCGCAATTTTAATTTGGATTATCTTGGATCGGACCAACATGCGAATTTATCAGCTTCTACAACAGTACAATACCCATCATCA
>JAWWLR010000002.1:26083652-26093776 GCA_035041075.1 Acraspis erinacei
TTGGCCAGCGTTTGCTTCAAACGACCGCCTCCGTGGAACAACGAAGCGTGTCGCTGTATGAGTCGTCGAAATTCGTCACGGTATTCAGACGGGAAACTGGTCTGAACTTCTATATTTTCCGTGCGTGGGGCCACCTCGTGGTCGTGGGGAAGGGGGCTCAAATATACCCTCTGTCGACCGGTGGTCCCCACGAAAATGCAGTCAGCTGCATGATCATGTATGACCATGTGCTGTTTTAACCAAGGCCTACCCAGAATTAATTCTGCTCTCAGCTCGGGGCTTACATAAAATGTTCCCAGGTATCTGGATTCCTGGATAATGGGTTGTAGCTGGACTGTGCCAGTCAGCTTAATGGTTGCCCCCACGGCCGCTAATAGAGCGTGGGGAGGGGAGGGAGTACATCCTCACAATTCGGCTTGAGTTAATATTGACTCGTTGACGAAATTTTCCGAGGCTAGTGTGTCGATCCCGGCGATAATTTCGCGTTCGCCTAACAGGATACGTATCCTTGGTAGGCTGCCGAGATCGGCCGACACAGCGCTTAGGACTGGGCTGTGTTCGGTGTCGCCGGGGCGGGAGAGGCACTTGCCTCTGCAGCCCTGTCTCGCCAGTTTCCCGGCACGGCTGCTAATTGTCTTGCTGTTATTGTGGGGCACTCTCTATGGAAGTGCCTCCCCGGACAATAGTGACATTGCGGCAGGGGTCGCACGGCTGGAGCGGCTTCCTGATTATGCGGCTGTTGCCGAGTGGCCGTCGCGCTTTTGTTAGACGATTCGCGGCCATCTTTGCGAGAGTTCTCCTCGGCTTCGTCATTTTCGACCTGTACGGCCCGTTCGACTAATTCTTCGAACGTCATCACGGTGGCTGCGCGCTGCACCTTTTTTATGGAGAGTTTCAGTGCCTCCAACAGCAGAGAAACTATTTGACCTTCAGGGGCCGAAGGCAATAGCCGCAATGCGAGCAGGTATTTCTTTTGCAGGAATACACCTGCTGCCTCTTTTTCCTCCTGCTTCGTGGAATACAACTTTATATGTAATTTGTTTAGGGCAGTAACGCCCGCGTAGTGTTGTACCAACAAGGTACGAAACTTGGCCCAGGGCAGCGACAAGGTTTTGTACACCTCGTACCACTTGGCTGCCTTTTCAGTCAGTGACTTGGTGACCATGCGAGACCACAAGGCTGGCTCTATTGATGCCTCGGTGAAATGGTGCTCACACTGTGCCAGAAATGATTCCGGGTCCTCGTGATCGAGTCCGGCGAACGTAGGCAGTGGTACGTCGGGTGTGCGAATCGCCCGCACCAATGATCGCCAGTCGGCGAGAGGCGTGTTCTGCATGGTCGCCGTTGTAGTGGGCAACATTGATGCCGTGGTGTACGCGGGCGCATTTGCGGAGGGTAAGGCTGGGATGGCTGCAGCGGGTAGTTGTGTGGCTGCGGTGTAGAGCTGTGAGGTGACTGCGTTATATGACGTGGCCATAGTGGGCAACAGTGAGGCAGTTTCGTATGGGGCTGGAACTGTCGTGGCTAACAGTGGGGGTGCCGTGTGCAGCGCCGAGGTCCTAGACTGTGATAGCGCTGTAGCGTGCGGCATGGAGAATGTAGGAGGCAGCTGCGGGGCTGCTTCGCTCTGCGGTAAGGCCGTGCTAGGCCAGTGGTGTGAACGCTCTGCGTTCACTACACCTGTTGGTGGCGGTGTGGTCAGGATTATTGGCCGTGGAGTGATCGGCGCAAATCCTGTGTCTGGACGGTTGCTTCGGCCCGGTTGGTTGAGGGCTTCGTCCATGGGCTCACTAAAGAGGACACGCGAAGCGCTTCGCTTGGTGTCCGGCATAGATCTGCTTCTCCTCCGTTGTGATAGTGGAAGGGAGGAACTCCTGGGGGAGGATGGGCTTGCCTCTGTGTTTTCCTGCGTGGAAGGGCTGTGTGCGGGCGCCACTGAGTTTTCCGGATTACACTCAGAAACCGAATAGCTTCTTGCAGAGACGTTCCTCATTGCCGGCCTTTCGGCGCCTCGGCGATTCGAGCTCGGTGAGCGGAACATTCTGATCTGAGACTCGGGGAGGTTGTTTTCCGATCTCGGAAAATTAGGAAAATAATTTCCTAGCCCCAAGTTTGTGCCGAACATTTGTTCTCGACCCCGTGTACGCGTGGAGGGGAAGAGAGACACTGCGTGAATGTGGTGAGGGACACCCTAGTTGGCCCGTACGGGTCCTGATCGGGCGGAACCTAGTTCCGCTTGCTCGGTGGGGCGAGGGCGTTTGCGCGCTGCCGATCGATCAGCCAACGATCCAGTTGCTGCATGCCGCGAGGAGTATGCTGTTGGCTGCCCGGCGGAGGCAGCTGTACCCTCTTTATCTCTCCTTTAATTAGCTTCTGCCACGCAGAAAGGCCATCCACGGAGAGGAGGAATGGCACCCCGCGACAGGAGACTGCGGGGTGAACATGCCGATGGCGGTTGGAGAGGGATGCCGAGTGCGGCGCGTTGATTGTTTGTGTGTGGGGGGCGGGAGTAAGAGAGACAGAGAGGTGGTACAGTGGGATAGGTTGGGAAGGAGTGGAAATCCTCGGGAGCGCGGCGGCGCAGGAGAAGGAAAGGAAGTGGGCAGGTCGGCGGCGCTAGCAGGCCCGTTGGTCGTGGCGGCGTATTCGGGCAGTCGACGATGATGGAGGGCCCTAGGGTGACGTTCCGCGGAGGAAACACGTATCGGCCCTCCCGGGCGAAAACGGGTATCCTCAAAGATAAAGGTCTGTGTCGGTCTCTAGGTGGTCCTCGGTGCCGTGGATCCTGCGTCCCTGGACAGCCCTTCTTCTTCTCCCGCAATGGCGTCGGGCCGAGCGATGGGTTGCTCGGGTGGTATTTGCCCTCCTCGATCTCTTCCTCCGCGCTAGAGGCGGACAAATACTTATTGTCACCCCTCGCGGCGCAAGCTCCCTCGTCCGAAACGTGTCTCTCGGTGCTCGGGCCGGCGCGTTCTCTTTCGGTGGCTTGGCGTCGGAGTTAAGCCACGGCTAATCCCTCACTCCGGCGGTCCTCCTCACGTTGTTGACGGACGACGTCATTCCTCTTGGTTAGGGTTTCTCGTATGGCTTCGTCAGCGGTCCTCCTGGACCGACTGCCACGAAGCGGCGGTGGTGAGGCAGCGGTCCCCCTTGACCGACTGTCGGATACTGAACCCTCTGTGCGATGGCGATCTATAGCGGTCCTCCTGGACCGACTCTCTCCACCTGGATGACGGCGTCGGGAAGCGGTGACGTGGGCCGACTCTGAGTAGTGGTGACGCCGCGTGTGCCGGGCGTCGCGGATGGCGATGAGACGATGTCTATTTTCCTCAGCGGCCCCCCTGGACCGACTGGCTCCCACCTCGGCGGCGAAGGCGGCTCGTACAAGGCGTGACGCCCGACGGCGGCGAGTGCGTTGACTACCCCGCGCGCTGTCAGTACGCCCTGTCACCCGGCGGGATCCTCCTTATCCTTTCTTCGGCGGGTGCCTCCTGGCACGAACGGACGACTGCAAGGTTGATAATTCCTGAAGAAAGTGGTAAGAGTCAGCGGTCCTCCGGGACCGACTGCACTAGCAGTCCCATAAGGGATGGCACTTCACATAGTAAGGTGACGGACACGACGAACTAACACTGGAGCACAAAGGTCAGAATTTAGCTTTCGTCGTAAAACGAAGAACACACGGAGAAAGAGGATCACTAAACAAACACTGGTCCGAAACTGTACTGCCGAAAGACGAGCTGTAGAAAAAGAAGGTATAATCTGGTTTCTGGATGGCGCGAAGTCTAAATAAAATTCCTCGAGTAGCGGAAAAACTAACTTTATTTTCACTCTTTGTGGATACAGGAGAGGAAGTCAGCGCGTGACGACCCCTTTGAAATTCTACAACGAACTGTACTGCTGAGTCGCTGCCGACTTTCGCTAGCCGAGCGTTCAACATTCCGAGGCGGTGGGGACGCGTTCCGAGTCCGCTGATTGGCTGCGAGGGCGACAACGAAGTCGCAACCAAGCGGAGGGGGTCGTCAGCCGGGCCCGCCTGCCTCGTTACGCAGCGCGTCGACTCTACTCTAACTTAATCTAGGATTTTAAAACTAACTTTAAAAAAAGAATTAAAAATATAAATAAATCTCTAAAAATCGCAAAAGTTTAACACTATGCTTATCTCTATCCTAGCTTCGTGATTCCGAAGGAATCATGAAGCTAGGTCAAACGGGACGATAGTTCGGTTTTATGGCTACTAATTATTAATACTTATTGTTTATGGCTAATTATTAATGAAATTTATATATTATCAACTAAAACCGAACTGTCTTCCTGTTTCGTAACTTATTTATTTGCAATCTTAATTTATTTATTGATATCTTACTACATATTTATTCATTTCTTAATTATTTCAACTATTCTAACTTAATCCTGCACGTGTAGACGTTTTCACGTCTGCACGTACATCAATTTAGAGAACTTAATCAAGAGTAGTTCTATTGCTTATTTAGCTAGCCCAAGGGGAGTTATGCTTTATTAATTCAATAATTTAATTATTCATCCTCTTTGGTAAGAGTTAAAAGAAAATTTTAGGTGTCGAGTTATAGAATCTCAATTTAAAATCGCTGTCGGTTCCTCGATTTTCGGGTGGTTGAGTTCCCCGGCTACGCTGGCCTATGCGAAGGAGAAAGAAGGATAGAGAGAGAGAGAGAGTGAGAGGGAAAAGGAGCGGAAAGGATAGTAGTGAGCGCGCGCTAGTGTAAGAGAGAGAGGACCGAAAAGGCGTACGTGACTCGGCCTGCCGCCAAGTTTTTCGTTGATGGTAACACAGCCCGTGCATGTGTTCGGCAGGCCGTCGCCACTCAGCCCGGGGAATTTTCCGTCAATTAAGGTCCCGTTATTGAAGGTTCAGACAATAGGAAGGGTAGGCAAACTCGTCGTTTCGAATCTCGAAAATCAGCTATTTGTC
Source organism: Acraspis erinacei (assembly GCA_035041075.1). NCBI lineage: Eukaryota > Metazoa > Arthropoda > Insecta > Hymenoptera > Cynipidae > Acraspis > Acraspis erinacei. The sequence continues at coordinate 26,088,604 of JAWWLR010000002.1, forward strand.
ACATAGGATCCTTTCACTCAAGTTTCCTGTTCAAAACTTGAGTGAATGATCGCGTATACCGATATCTTGATTTCCGAGGTTCTCAGCTATGTCTACTGCCATACAACACTACACCAAATTTACAAACCAGCATGTGCAGGAAATCGTTCCAATATTAAAATTGCTATGAGTAGAAAAAATATAGATTTGGGAATTAGAACAGGAAGATGCCTTTAAAAACACTACGGACCTTTTTTGTGAGTTCCTCATTCTAAAATACGCAGGCATAGCTAAACCGTTTCATTTGTAAACGGATGCTGCTAGCAATGTAGCAGTTGGAGCTGTACTCTATCAGACGGACGAAGAAGGGGAGCATCTGCCCATACCGTTCGCCAGCAGGGCACAAAAAGGGTCGGAATTGACATAATACACGACTGAAAAGAACTCTTAGCGATAGTATGAGCCCTCATAAATTTAGATCATACGTCTTGGGAGCCAAACTCATAATTATAACAGACCACAAAGCACTAACATTCTTAAAAACGTGCAAACTATTCAGCGCAAGGCTCACTCGCTGGATAATGGCCATTCAGGACTACTTGTGGGAAAATGAAGATTGTGAGGGGAAATAAAACGTAGGTGTAGATACCCTTAGCCGACTGACGACCCGTGATCACAGATACCCTTTTGACTTAGATGAAGGCAAAATATTTTAAAATGTTTTGGCGAAGAAATCTTCATCTGTGCTAAGAGCAAGGTTCAAGAATTATAAACGCTTCACGAATACTTTTAATATCAACACTGTGCCAAGGTAATCAGCAGAAGGCTAGCAAGCTTTGACTTCTGCCAAAAAAATTAATTTAGAAATCAAACGTGTTACGCTGAAATGAGGAACTACGCTCCCAAGAAACCTGGGGAAACCCTATCAATCGATTTTTATGGACCACTCACTGCGTACAAAGGAGGTTTTAAATATGTCTTATCAACCATTGATGCGTTCAGAAAATTTTTACGTTTATATCCAATACGTAGGAGTAAGACAAAAAGTACCATCAACAAGATCTTCAATGATTATATCCCTAGAGATGGAAAGCCAAAAAAAATTGTGACGGCCCATGGAATCCTTTAGACAGCGGACCACTGGTTAAAGAAAGTAAAGAAAGAAGGGACACAACCAATATTTTGTTCCATTCGCCACCCACAGAATAACACTGTGGAAAGAAAATTCATGGTGGAGTTGCATAAAGACAATAGAAACTTGTATAAATAAAATTCACCACGAAACCACAGAGTTCATACCAATGGAAATCCAGCTGAATCGGAAACCAAAACGTGCATGGGAAAATTGGTTGAAGTTACCGACCATCAGACCCTACTTAGAGTACGAGAGAAAGATACAGCTTACCTACGAAAAGATTATCAAGAAAGGAAAGAAGAGATCTGATAGATTTAACAAGAATCACAAACTAACAAAACTAAAGGTTGTTGATCAAGTACTCTTGAAAATGTTAAGGATCTCCGATAAAGAAAATAAACTTATCGCGAAATTCTTGCAAGTCCACGATAGATCTTTTGAAATAAAAAAGGAGATTTAACCAGGAACGTCTGTCCTTTGGGACCCTGGAACAGAGGGCGAAAAAGGAATATACCACACAGGACCTAGAAAGGTACATACCAAGAAAGGGGGAAAAGGGATTGACATAGCATGTCTAGAGAAACAAATATGAAAATATAAATACAAGTGAAGAAAATAAAACGAAATACAGCTTAAGATTAGATTTAAGAGCTTTATAAGTGTTAAGTAAGGATTCATAATTGCTAAATATAGATAATAATTTGAAAAAATGAATCAGTCGTGCGATGATAGATTAAAAAACTAGAAGGGTAAAAAGTAGCATAATACAAGATTTTAAAATATTATACGTGTGTCAAAGGAAATAAGAAAAAGAAAACAAAGAGAAAATATTCAACACAAAAAATAAGAATATCTAAAAAAACAGTCTGAGGAAAAAATTTGAGACTACAATATTGAGAAAAAATCTGAAAAGAGATGAGCAGATTAAAAAAATAAATAAAACACACAAAAAAATTCAATTTCTCTTCATTTTGGCTGTTACGGAGAATGCACGCTTGCGATTCTGCAATAATTGAAATTCGTCTTTAAAAAACTACTACTTTTACCGTAACCCAGGAACAACGACGTGGACGTCGCAGTTTTCTGTTCCTTTTTCTGTCTCCTCGCCTCTCAGGATTCGAGGTACTCAGGGAATTATCTTTTAATTAACTTAAGTTCTCAAAATGATGACCTTCGGCTTCAATGCACTTATTAATCCGTAATACAAAAGAATTTACACAACGGAGAAGTGTATCTTCTGGAATTTCAGCACATGCACTTGTATTTCAGTCAATCGTATTCTCACGTGTTTTTGGTTTTTCTTTGTACACTTTGCCTTTCAGATAGCCCCACAAAAAGGAATCTGGTGAAATCTGGCGATCTTGCAGGCCAATTTATCGGAACTCCTCTACCAATCCAGCGACCATTGAAATAACGATCAAGAACTTCTCGTACGCATTTTTATAAAAAGAATCCGAATATACAATACAAAATAGGGGTTCCCATTTAAGATTTCGAACTCCTCAGAGTGAATATTTTTTGATTCATAACATTTTTTCATAAGTACCTATTTTTCAATATATTTGAAAGTCTCAAGTTAAAAAAATCACCCAGGATATATATATATATGTGTGTATGCACGCGCGCGCGCGTGTGTGTGTGTGTGTGTGAGTAAAGATGTATTTATATAACCCATTCGGTTGCGGTTTCGATTCCTTTGGCACCGTACCGAAGTATCTATGACAAAGCCACCCAACGCGTCCTCGGGTTGCGGATAGAGTGTCCCTGTACCAAGGGTTTCTGCTGAATATGGTTACAATAATTAATAAGCTGTAGTAGACAATAGTCCAGGGATGGCCTAGAAGGAATAACCCCTAAGCAGAGGCATAATAACCGTGCCCAATTCTGAATGGCACATGAGCGAGGTATTTTAAACGGTGACTCTGCGATACCGGGCGATCTCTCAGAGTAAGCAACCCTATCCTTGCGTCCGGGCCTCTACAAGGGCGGACAAAACCTTTCCTAAGCTGCTTGTGGGAACAAGAATGATACCGTAAATCCACCAAAAAGTTGTAAATGCAGTGCAGAACGTTCACAGCACCCGACAATGAGATATCTTGGAGAAGTCCGACGCTTGGACCATCAAGCGGTCAGTTTATGGTGCTGCGAGAGCTTTGGCTGATTCAAATCGAAGAATAAATCCGACGATGGATTAAAAGATAAAAAACGAATGCATCAACTGAACAAAAAAATTGGATGGGCAAGACAGAATTTGTCCCGTGTTAATTGTATAATTGACTACATTATATCTGGTAGATCGTTCACGGAGAGGGTTCGAGAGTTCGCCCACGACCTGAGGACCTTCAATCATACACTGAACAAGTCAAAGTTGCTGACAATAAATCAGCGCCTCTTCAACGTTCCTCTTGTTTCTGTCAAATACTCACCCAAGCCCAACATGGTAGAGACTTTTAGAGTGAGTTATATAAGATCCCGAAAACACTGGAATTGAAAGAAAATCCTGATAATTCCATCCGATTCAAGGAGTTTTACGACAATCTTATAAAATCTGAAGAGTAATGTCCAACAATCACTGTTGAAGTGAAAAAAGCACTGCGGGGTTCCAAAACCTTTTCCGCTACAGGACCAGATGGTATCAAGAACTTCTGATGGAAGAAGTTTACTTCTACACACTAGCATCTAATCCACATAATCACCTCATATTTAAAGTCAGAAACGCCCATTCCGCTGCGGCTGGCGTTAGGCGCGCTATACTGCTACCAAAAAAGTAAACATGTCCAAAGCAGAGAATTACGGGCCAGTAACTTGTTTGAACAAACTATATACGATTTTTACACTGGTCCTAAACAACAGAATTTTTTGAAGAATTGAGCCTGAGCGGAGAGACATTTACGTACAACGTGGCTCGAAAAAGGTGTCGCAGGATGCCGAGAGGACCTGCCCATTAACAGGTGCATCCTGTCATCGGCCTGGATTGATTAGCTAAAAGCTTTCGATTCAACCTCTCATCGACTTATCATCTGTCTGTTCGAAAGCTCGAAGGTTCATACGCACATAGTGAGAAGTATAGAGAGATTGATGACCCTTTGGAAAACTAGATTTACTGTCTCATGTGGAAAATATCGCGTGACAACGAACAAATTCACCTTCCATAAGAGCGTCTGTCAAGACGACACCATGAGTCATCTGCTTTTTTGCAACAAGCTTCTGCATATATCTCTCGCACTACGAAATTATTCTGCATGAATACCTCTGTGGCGACACTAATCATCTAGCAAAAGGTCACTCATTTTTTTATATGGATGACCTAAAAATTTATGCTTCTGGTAAAAGCAAACTTCAGCGTGCTTTAAATATCGTCAAACAGTACGCAGGCGAGATTGGTATGGACTTTGGATTGGACAAATGTGCCAAAATTCATCTGAAGAAAGAAAAGATTATTGGCGTTCAGAAGGACCCTGAGCTTGATGATATAAGTGTTATTAGACATCTTGACACTGAATAGACCTATACATACCTGAGCGTGCCTCAAAGCCGCATTCAGGACGCAACATCAATGAAGGAGTCTCTCCAAAGCAGATACAAGCATCTTGTTCGAAATATTTGGTCTTCAAATCTGTCGGCATTGAACTGGGTATCTGCAAGTAACATGCTTGCCGCCCCGGTTCTTCTCTACTAGTTTGGGGTGGTTCAATAGACGAAGGAAAAGCTTTAATCCCTTGAAATCGTCGCACGTAAGATCATGCATATGCATAAGAGCTTGAATATCAATTCGTCTGTTCCAAGAGGACCCATTTCACGCCATCGAGGCGAACGCGGACTTCTGAATGCAGTGTCTCCAGAACGTGGGATTTTTCGGCCCCCACCACTCTCCCGTATGGGAGAAACACATTCAAATGCAGCTTGTCGGTGAGACGGCTCTACTACATGTTGCGTAGGCCAGCCTCTTGTAGAGTCGAAAATGCTCGAGTGTGAACCCGAGCTGCCCCGATCTCACGTCTCGTTTTCGGTGGCGAACTGGCTAATCTGGCTGTTAGTAGGAGTTGTTAGGTAAACTGA
>JAWWLR010000002.1:26093876-26104293 GCA_035041075.1 Acraspis erinacei
TTGGTTTCTCGAAGTCTTGGAGAGCGATATCGGGCCTTCACAGTGCAATCGATAGTGCTGTCTGAAAATCGTAGTGCCAAGAAATTTTGCACTTCTCTTTTTGCATAATTAACTCTAGAGATATGTTGTTATAGCGCCAGTGGACTACTCAGCGTGCAACGCTCTGCAGCGATCGCTTGTAACTTCTTGACGTAAAATTCTGATGGTATAATATGTTAGAAATCATAACGTGCTGAAATTAGAAAATGAAACGCTCTATGCCAGAATTAGGTACTGATGATCTGAGTAAAGAAAAATTTTTCTCCTCCGAAAGAGACTGATTGTCTACATTTCTGTGAAACTTTCCTTCCATTTTCATGTCGAATAGCTTTTGGTGGATTTTTTAAATCTCTGATTTCCTTACATCGGCTTTCAGAAGTGAGATAGCTAGACAGGTCAAGGGTCCCGGCTGCCTGCTCCGCGGCTTTCTAAAGAAACGCAGAAAAAGTATTCCTTTTTCGAATATAGTTTTTAAACTAACATAATTAATTACAAAGTCTGAAAAGGAAAAACTTCCGCTTGCATCTTAACTTATTGCACTTTCGGTTTCCTAAATTCGTACACATTTGATATGAATATCAACCTTTTTAAATTCAATTTCTGGTGTTGTATAGGCGGGAAGCTTAAAAATGTGTTTGAAGTTAATGATACAATATGTTCTATATACAATATATATACAATATGTTCTATATTCACCAAAAGAGTTAAGTACTACTGCCGTAGACAAGATGAAACTACAGACGATTCTCATCCTTTTAAAATAGAGGATAAACTGATTGGTTGATGGAATAATTTAGAGTTTGGTTAACAGTGCAACTAATGAATATTCAAGTGCTTTATTGAAGTTGGTATATAATGTATACCATGGTCCTTATCTCGTCGATTACACTCACCGTTATTTAACTGAGATATATATACTTCATAAATCAATCTATTAATTAGTCTGTTAAATACGCATTTTTTATAACGTTGTTGATGTACTAAAATTTAAGGAAATACTAAATTTATTTGTTTCCACGAGAGAATGGTTTGCAGACAGCGCGTGTTGAAAGTTCTAAAATGCGTATTTTTGGGAAATCCTAATACTTATTTACCCAATCGGTAAGATGCGCTTTTTACCTAATCTTGAGAAAAATGGCTTTCAAGATTTTCAAAATTTTCATCAATCCGTCACATTCGGCGGCTTTATTAGTAGAGACATAATTATATATTGTCCTCGAATTACTTTAAATAGTTCAAAATATATAAGGGTACGTCTATATGGCCCAGTAATAAATTTTATTTGGTTTTAATAGCCCAATTTTATTAATTTTTTCAGTTTAGAATGTAATTTGCCTTTAAAAATACTCCGTTATTTTGAATATTGATTTATTTTAATTTTAAAGTTCATTTTCATAATTACATCGCAAAAACCCGTGAGTATGAAAGTTGAAAGAAAAATATCCATTTTCTCGGTTTTGTCCAGGAATTGTTGATTCTGGCCCACTATGCACAAGTCAGAGTTGTTTTCTTCCATATTTGTTTTCAACTATCCATCAGATGTATCTATTGCCTTATTTTTACTATGGCTCCAATAGTTACAGAGATATTCTCAAGAAACTGAAGGATGGGCTTGGTTTGATTTTTTGTTCCAAAAATACCCTGGCGAACCGAAGGAACCGAAAGGAGTCTCCACACAGTACCCATAAAGACCCCACTGCGTCCCCTTTCGGTTCCTTCTTAAAAAACTCAAAAAAATATCAAGATCAATTTTGAAATTATAGAAATTCAGATTTTGCGTTAAAATTTCCAATAAAAACTCACGGAGTAGTCGCAATACTTGTTATTGCACCGTTAAAAACTTTAAAAAATAAAATACCTTTCCTTTACATGGGACGAAGGCGGCTGTAACGTGCATCTTCTTTTAGTAGCAGTTAATAAGCGTTCCGTCAGTGACATTAAGAATTTTGTCTGGATGCTAGCGCCACACCGTGGAAGCCTCATATAACAACGCTGCGATGAAAGTGAGAGCAGTCAAGCATTGTCCTTGAGGTTACGAGACGAGATTTTTACAATCTACTTGCGAACTTAGAATATTGGCTTCTTTTTTTACGTTAATTTAATTATTACATATATTTCTTGACATTTATTTGCTATTTTTGAATTTTACTATTAAACTTCGTTTCGAAACGTTTGCTGGATACTTATTGAAGCATAAATTTATAAAAATTCTGTGATTTCAATTTTCGTCTTTTGTTTTAGTGATGATGTTTCTTTTCGACTGAGTTGTCACAAATAAGAACTTTCTATCTTTTCATAAACGTTGGAACGTCTATGTAGAATCCTTTTACGAGTACGCCACTGACAACAGAACTTTTGTGAATTTAGATTTGAGATAGATTAATCCTTTTCCCGTATTGGTCTATTTTTTAAATTAAATTCTGAACAATTTCGAGTTTGCTGTTATAATAGCAATAATTTATAGTCTTTAGGAAAGGGTTGAAAGTTAAAAAAAAATTCTGTTTGTCTTATTTGCGACAACCCAGTCAAAGAACATTATCAATTGAGCAAACAGCGAATATTTTAATTTGAATAAATTGACCATAGAATGTTTCAATCAGCATAGGTGTACATAACCAGTTTCCAAAAACCGAAAACTGTGGCACAGATTGTTTATTATAAAATACTAAATATCACAGAAAGTAGTTGGTTTAATTTGGAAAGACATAATTATAAAAATTTTGACTCAAATTTTTTTCTGGAAAAATTAAAGTTAAAAATAGAAAAACTTGGGAACCAGAAACGAACTTGATGGAAGTGGCTATTGCCACTTCCATCTTCATGCTGTTTTCCAGTGGATTTCTAGTTTTATATTTTCAATAGTAACTATAAAAAAGTTTATATAGTTTTAGAACAATTAATGAAAAACATTTTATGCTGCTATATTATACAAATTCAATATTATTTATAGATCTCTCACGAGGATTATTTTTATTTGTTGAACGAAATCGATATCGTTCGTTACTGTCTTCCAGCGTACTTCTGGTTTTATCGTTCAAACGATTTAATTTTACGTTTTATTATGATGATAGAATAATTAATCAAAAACTGGTTCTGTCTGTTATGTATTATCCTCATTTTCTATTATTTCCAGATGTGACAGGAGACTTATTTTCATTTGATGAATGAATGAATCATCCCTTCATATTCTCAAAACTTGTTTCATTGTTTTTTAAATATTATGTTCGAGACAGATCTGGCGCATGGATTATTTTTATTTCTTTAAAGGAATAGATCGTCGTTCTTTACTGTTTTCCAGTAGATTTATAGTTTTATTTTTGCCAAAACTTTTTCTAACTGATCTGAAGTTTTGGCATAAAAATAAAAAATTATATTCATGCAGTGCATCATTTCAATCCTTCATTTATATGCATTATTTTTTTCCGTCATGAATAATTAATTGACACTTTGTATTTGGAAAATAATTTCCAACAAAACTTTAACAAGTGATAGTCGACATTACTAAAGATTTTTAATATGTCAACTTTTAAATTTCGCGCCAAAATCTTGTTCGTTCACGTCTATTCCGGGATGCTGAGGTCAAAAGTACAATTTCATTCTTTTCAGTACACTTTCTTGCTAATGAGCGTACAATGCCCAGATTTCAATATGGCAACACTGACCGGAGTCACCATCAGTAGTAAGGGACGTTTCAGTAAGAAACGTCCCTGCGTCGCTTGCGCAGACGGGATCCTACACACTACCCGTGCAAAACTATATCTTTCCACCAGGGAATCCAAGTACAAATAAGATATGAAAGAGCTTAGGTCTGTACGAAACAAATTTGACGGAAGGCCCCGTGTCGCCGGCAGATAACGCCCGCATCTATATAATATATTACTTATTATATGGATTCCAGTTTTAAGGTACACTAGAACCGCGTCTATATACGCTTTCTGATAAAGTAAACAATCAGTTATATCCTCCCGGGAGGGGATCCCACCATTGCTACTCAGCAGAGGGGGAATTTCCCCGCTGCTCGCTGATTCGCTTATTCGTCACGTGGTCCTGGGAGGTGGTGAATGCCAAGCGCATATAAATGAGAGCTGTGGCAGGGATATAAGCGCGATAGTGGCAACGTCGCAATTTCATTCTGGAAAAAAATTATTACAGATGATACACTAGCAAAATTTTATTAAAAATAACTTTTTTGAGGCCAACATTTTTATTAAAATAATTGAGCACAGTCTACAAAATTTGTTAATCATCTTAAGCACTTTTTATAATTTCTAGTTTTTTAAGCAATTCGATGTTTTTCTTTCTTTGAAAATGTTAGTAAAATTCCACACATGTAAAGTTTTTGAAATTCGAATTGAACAGTCAGAACGAGACGGCGCCCTCAGAACTTGTGAACAAAATTGAGGTCCGTGCAAATAAAAATCTCGATTTTTCGTTAGGGCATGCAAAATTAGGACATAGTACAGAAAATCAGAGAATTAGGATAGCTACAAAAACTCAGGACATCTGGCTATCCGGTACATCTCAATGTCACACCAGGTTAATCCACCTAGGTGCAATCTGCCTTGGGAAAGGCTTTAGCTCCCCTGCAAAAATGATTTCGTGTCCTGGCACTAGTACATAGATGGTTGTCTTCAAAATGAGATGCAGATTTATTTCTTGACCTGAAGGAATTGGCAGAAGATCTGCTTTGAACAGACCGTTTTCTGTTTTCACAAAATACTTGTATCCTTTAACACTATGATCAACCTCTGTAAGCATGTCGTTTCCGATATCTGCTTTTAAAAATAATGCATGCCAACTAGGTACGTATAGAAAAACTCGTTCAAATGAATTTGATATCCTGTAACCACTTTTTAATTTTAGCCAGCTAGGAACACCATTTGTGTAAAATTCCAGACTTAGAATTCCACGAATAACATGATCACCTGGCATTTGTAGATAAATTTCGCTACCAGCAGGAATATAAAACGGATCAAGGACATTTTCCTCAGCAATTCTTGAATGGCTTCCTGTGGTCTGCAATGTATCTATTTTTGTAAGAGAAAAGAATGATCAATTTCACTGGTAAGATAGTGACTAGAGGAGTTTACCAGAAATTTTTTAATACAAATTACTTTTAAAAGTTATTATATTGTATTAAGTTTGAAATGCTTTGCATTCCTAACATTTCAAGTTAAAATATTTCACTATCTTCAAATAAATGATTGTTCAACTAAATGGTAGTATAATAATAGTATTAGTCTTCTATTTAAAAATAAGAATTTTGAACTGCAGAAATAAATCCTTAAAGGAGTAACTTAATTCTTAACATAGGAGTTTACATTTTTACGAAGTAGTTGAAAAAAATTGATTCTCAACGCAAAATGTAATAGTTTATATTTCAATCAGAATAAGAATTTGGAACAACAAAATTGAACTCTTTAAAAACTTCAACTTTTTTTTTAAGTGCAACTATTTAAAAACATTATCTTTTTTGTTTTAAAATTTAGTGTCTTGGTGGAAAATTTAATTATTTCGTTAAAAATTGCTTTTTTTTTAGGTTCGAAGTTTAACAATTTTATTTTTCATACTGTACTGTCCGGGTAACATTAGGGTTATATTATTAACTTCTAGAGAACTTAAATTTACTTCTTTAAATGAGCTTCCTGCAAGAGGTAAGTTTTTTGCAGTGTAAAATATCTGTAAAGAGTTACAAAAAAAATAACTTACTCAGCTCAAATTGGTTGGGTGGTCGGCTTGATCGGTTTTGTTCGTTCGCAGAAGATTGGTTTAGGCGATGTGAGTTTGAGCGTGAGCGTGTGCGCCGAGGTGAGTCACTTAATTCTGAAAGAAGAAATAGAAATAGAGTCAGGGTGACTAGAAAAGGAGAAATTATCATAGAGTTGGGCCCTGCAGCAGACGACAGGACAAAACTGTCTTCTGCTATCAAGTAGGCAGTTGAGGCAGTTAGCTCCGTGCGCGAGCTCGTCCCACGCACAGAAGTCGAGATCCTGGATCTCTACTCACTAAGTGTGATGTGAAGAAGGTGATGGAGGCCATCCGTAATCACTTCGGTGATCCGTTCCCGGTCAACATTAAGGTGAACATGACGAAGCGGGCCGTTAGGGGCAACCTGAAGGATTACGCAGAACTGAACGAGGAGCTGGGACATCTGACAACTAATTGCGAGGGTCCTGATAGGACAAATTCATGCCAAGCCTCCAGCCTACTCTCACATTCGTTCATTGTGGAATTAGGGCCATGACTAATCAAACGCACGCATTGACTCGGTTCGAAACTCGCTCTCTTTTCGTATACGGAAAGAAGTTAGGTAAAACCGCCGCGCTAGCGGTTAGATAGTCACGACGCTTTTTTTTGGTGTAGCGCCCGCTTCAGATTCGGAGCTCTAATTAACCCCAAACTTGCGGAGATCGGTGGCTCTGAAATATGGCCGCGAATTGTGGATTGTAAAATGTGGTTCCAGCTTTGATCTTTCTTCAAGGAATTGACACCGAGAAAGCCGGAGGATCATCCCGAGGAGGACGAATCCAATTTGATTTTCATAGCCCAACAAATCCGCTTGTTAGGTTCTATCTTACTGCATTATTTAAAAAGTCTATAATTTTATTAGCCTCACTCTCAAAAGTGCCAACCCAGGTTTAGTTGGTACTGAAAGTCGATTTTTTTACTATGTACAAGTAGAAAACTAGATCAAGATTCTTGTAAATCGTTACCGAAAAGCTTACTACTGATCAATGTTTTCAATTAATCTCATTAACCTTCTAACACTTTAGTTATGTGAATTATTATTTCTGTGATTTTAAAATGTCTATTAATCTCTGATTGGGGATACCCCAAAACTGAATCACGAATATCTTAGTTTTCTTGTGAAACTCTCGCAACCCAAGTTAGTTGATTTACAAATTATTTCCCGAACAATATTATTTTCCAAAACCCCGCTGTTCTTCTGCAAAATAAATTAGTCGCTGAACCCTAACCACAGATCCCGGAGCATATATAGCGTCAATAAAAGAATAAAATAAGATCTGCTGGGATTGTAAAGATCTGCTAGGTTTGTAAAGAGCTGTATTTGTTCAATGTGAAGTAATAATGTCTTTAAAATCTTTGTGAATTTGAAATAGTTTATTACATCGCAATTAGGTGAGCGCCCGATAGCCCTTTACCGGCATGGTGCGAGAACGTCTTATCAAGTAAATTTTGTTGACACTGATGATGATTCCTGATCGAACATTGCTCTGTTTTGTTTCTCCATCTGTCTAATTCCTCGAATGCCAACTTACATTTATCCTTAGATTTGGGGTTACTAAATATTGCTTTTCTTCTTTCACTTAATGTTGACGGATATAAAATATTTCTTCAGAGGTGGTGGGGGGGGGGGGGGCGTTACCAAGCCGCTTGGATTTGATTGACGTTTGGGGCGCTCCCTACTCCTCAAGAAATATGTTATATCCTGTTCTCGAATGCGACGGTTCAATTGCAGATAATTAAAGGTTTAACAGCTTCTACGCGGTTCGTCTGAAATGACTTTAACAAGAAGGTCCGAAAGCTGCAAATGCTTTTCTTGATTTTGTATCTAGGATGTCTCTCGACTATTTTCAGATAAAAACCAAAATATTTCCCACTGCCGTTTTTGAAAAAAAATCGTTTCAAATTCAAGAAAATTGAAATTTCAATGTTTTCTCGAAAACGAAGCGATATATGGAAAAATTTCAGCAAACACCATTGTTCATTATTAAAAATTTTATTAAATGACTTTCTTATTTTTATGCAATTTTTTTTGTTTGTTAAGCTCTATTTTTTACGAAGAAAAAAAGATTTTCTAATACAGCAAACCTATTTGCTGACCCAGCATATCTTTCATTTTTAATATAGACACCACGAATCTGATATGTTGAATCATCAAACCTTACCATGCTGGAAAAGATCTGCCGTTACAGCAAATTAGCTATGTTGTTACAACTGAACTGATAAGCTGTGACATTTAGTTCGGGTTAAGTGTAATCCTCAATCATTATTCGAATCTGTTGATGCAACCATCTTGCTCACTGTGGTGCAGTTTTTATCCCACTTGTAGAGAATCTGTAGATCGCTCGTTGTAAAAACAAAAACACTTGGTCTCTAGTCTTGTCTGAAATATTGTATTTATCGAACAGACTTCAAAACTATAAGTTTCATGCTCGCATCTAGGCGCAGGGAACAGTTAGCCACGTCACTCACTGTGAGTGGCGCATGCCAAATCAGAAAAAAGTCGCGCGCCCTTTATGAAATATAATTACTGAAAACTTATGAAGCTCTCATATAAATTATTATAAATCAGAAATCATTAAGTTCTTGTTTATGTATATAAAAAAGCTGATTGTTTTCCAACAAATCACAAATTATTATATTATCGGAACAAGTTCGAATTCTGGCTCTGAAAATTCGGTAGAAAACTAATATTATAAGTTTGCGAGATGAAATTCAAAATATTTTAAATGTAAATTTAAAATTTTTAATCAATTCGATTTTACTGAGAAAAAAACATTCTGAAAGCTATAACGTATCATCATAGCAGATTGGTTGGTACGCTCAATATTAAAATTAACAAATAAAACAGTGCCTTGAGAGCAAAGTAAGATCTGCTCTTACAGTTAACCGGATGAAAACAGCAAACTGGATATGCTAAAACAGAAAATTTGAGACTAGCAAGGTTGTACTATGCTCGCAGCGCAAATTAATTTTTTTCCGTATAATTTTTTGAAGAAAACTTGGGGTTCTGGCGGTTTTTATTGATTCAAACTGATTTATCTTTTAACAAAGTTGATAATTTTTCGGTAAAATTGATTGCTGCATTACCAAATCATCCGATCTTTAATTTGTTATAACCTTATTTTCAGTATGTTTGTACTAATAATGTAACTGAAATACTCTGTAAAAAATACGAAAATGTTGAAAGGTCACGCATACACACATAACATAATTAAATATCTTCGAGTTATGTATGTCAACTTTCGAGTAGTTTGGCCTGTTTTGGTTATTAACTCTCATTATAACTCTTTAATTTACTATGAGCTTCGTCTTCTGGATAATAATAATATATATCGGGATATGATCTCTTTATTCATCTTAGGGACAAGTTAAGCTTTTGCCATGTTAATGCTCAGTCTCTTTCGGCACATTTCCTTGAGTTTAAACATTATTTTGGTACGTGTACATACCATATCATTGCAGTGTCTGAAACTTGGCTTAAGCCTGACATCCCTTCAAGTGCAATGTTTTTGGACGGTTACACGCTCTTTCGTAGGGACAGAGAGGAGAGAAGGGGGGAGGGGTCTGTCTTTATATACATCAAAGTCTTAGGGGTTCAGTAGTGGGAATAAGCCCTCAGGCGAATTATCCTGTTGCGGACTTTCCCTTTGTTGAGGTGTATTTCGGGGCGGATGGTTCGCTAATTCGGGTTATATACAAACCTCCTAACGCCAATTATAGTAAAGAACTTGAATCTAAAATATTTACACTTATGCCAAATTATAATAGTATAATACCTACTGGAGACTTAAACACAAATTTAAATTCGAATGCTAACCTAACTAAACATTTGAAATCAGTCATTTACTCCGCATTACTTGCTATAGTGCCACATGATTTCACTCATCATTCTAATGTTACTAGTACACGCATAGACGTAATTATTGTAGATTATCTTGATAAATTACTATCATATGTACCACGCCTTCATATGTACCACGTTCTAGAACGGAAACAGCCCCATGGATTACTTCAGAAATTAGAAAATTGATGAGAAAAAGGGAAACGAAACGTAGAATAGCTAAAAGGAATCTTGTTCCAGTGATTTCCTTACTACATTTATGTTCAAACCTATTACGACCACTTGAACGTATTGTGCACAGTCAATTAAAAAATTATCTACGTACCAATAAATTATTAGACTCTATACGATCGGAATTTAGAACCAAACACAGTACACTTACTGCCTCCCTTAAAATCACTACTGATGTTAAGCTGGCGATCGATAAAAAGGAGATTACTCTTGTGGCACTTTTTTATTTTTCTAAGTTCTTTGACACAGTGAATCATAGTTTACTTCTGCAAAAACTTAAATTATGCAAAATTTCCAATTCAGCAATAAAGTGGTTTGTTTCCTATTTAAGTAATCGTACGCAAAGGGTAAAAACTAATAACATCGACATGTCTGAAAGAGTGGTATTTGAAAGTGGAGTCCCGCAGGGGTCCTCACTTGCACCTACGCTTTTTAACTTGCATACCTCTGATCTTGGAACGGATATAAAATTTTTTAAGTACCTTAAATATGCCGACGACTTTAAATTGTATCTTTCTCGCCCTGCTACAGAACTGAATACACTTCTCAGTCAGGTCC
>JAWWLR010000002.1:26221640-26233505 GCA_035041075.1 Acraspis erinacei
TCCTGGTATCCTCCAATCTACCCCTAATGTCCACCTTATATACCTTACGTGTAAACTCTCAATATCTTTCCTTTCTTTCCATACCCATATCTCTGCTCCATAACTTAATACCGGCCACACCAGCGTAGGAAATAACCACATTCTCCTTCTCCAATTTTTTTGTAACCTTATTTTTCCAATTCCCCATCTCTGTTTCATTTCCTCTGCTGCTTTTTTTTATCCTTTTCCTTATATGAAATCTATTATCTCCATTCTTTTGCAAAATATATCAGAAGTATTTAGCTCCTTCACTTCTTTTAGCTTTATTCCCTTCCATCTCCCCATCTATTCTTTCTGTCTCCTCCCACCTTTTATAAACCTCATTATCTTTTTCTTTTCTACATTTAAATTCAGGTTTTTCCGTTCTATGTATTTCTCTAATCAATCTCTAATCAAGAAAGGGCATTAGGATAAATTGATCGTATTTTTGAATACTATGAATATCTGTACAGAGAATTGTTGAATTTTGAAGAAAGTGGTCTCAAAAATATTAAAAATACCCTCACATTAAAATTTTTTTATCCAAAATGGCTGGCTAACGAAGTTGACCTTTAGTATAGGACACTAAAAGAATGTACCAAAGGCCAATTTAATAGATCATTTTTTTCAAAAGTTATCGTGCTCACAGACAGACACAATCCAACACATGCGTAAAGACCTGTTTTTCGGATACAGGGGTTCTCATAACGTGGATATTTGCAAAAAAAGGGGAAGGGGTGTCAAATTTGTCACAAAACTAATACGTTATCTGATGATACTCTAAAAATGAATAAATTTCTCATGAATACTTTTTTGACAGTTCTGTTTTTTATTTTAATTTTAAAAAATAGCATTAAAACATAAAAAATTAAATTTTTTGAAATCCTACACGTGAGAGGAAAAAGATATTACAAGACAAAAGTTGTGATGAGAATATGCCCACGCAGCGGGCAGATTTTTTTGACTGTTAATAAGGCTTTTCACGATGAAAAAGAAAACCACGCATCCTATCAAAAAGTTATTCATAACAAAGTAGATCTTTTTTAAATGCACCATCTTTGCTTGCTCATCTTTTTACGTATTTTGTATATTTTGAACGAAAAATGTGATTTTTGGATTTTCGGTTATTTTTTATGCTGTCAAGATTTGAATTTTCGATTTTTCCAAAAATTCCAAAATTTGTTATGATAATCTTATAAGGCATTTAAAAATGAACATTTTTCGTCTCATTACTTTTTTCATGAAGTACGGCATTTGGCTTAAATTGCTCATTTTTGTTTGTTTTTTGGAATTTTGAAATTACTATAACTTGGGTCATTTTTTTATCGAAAAGATTCCTTAGGATAAATTGTTCATCTTTTTGAATATTATGAATACCGGTACAGAGAATTTTTGAATTTTGAGAAGAGGTGGTCTCAAAAATATTCAAATTCCGCTCACTTTTTGAATTTGTATCCAAAATGCCTGGCTAACGAACTTCACCTTTAGTTTAGGGCACTAAAAGAGTGTACCAAAGGTCAATCTAATAGTTTAATTTTTTCAAAAGTTATCGTGCTCGCAGACAGGTAGACA
The DNA here is from genome assembly GCA_035041075.1 of Acraspis erinacei. Taxonomy (NCBI): domain Eukaryota; kingdom Metazoa; phylum Arthropoda; class Insecta; order Hymenoptera; family Cynipidae; genus Acraspis; species Acraspis erinacei. The sequence goes on from JAWWLR010000002.1 coordinate 26,223,231, forward strand.
TGCATACCGATAGACACGTTCGTCAAAACCTGTTTATCGGATTCAGGGGGTCTCAAAACGTGGACATTTGACAAAAACTGTATGGTTTAAATTTTACACAAATCTAATACCGTATCTGATCAGAATATAAAAACAAAAAATGCTTGTATGTTGCTAAAGGTATGATTGTTATCTATAAAGCAAAATTAAACAGCATGAGACGATAAGTCAGATATTTTCAGATGATACTGCTAAAACACGATATTAATATATTAAAAAGAAGCACAGGACGCGCTGTTCAGTCAAGTGTGACTAACAAAAGGAGAACCGCACTCTCTCCGCGTTAGTTGCATCAGGTTGCGTAAGCTGTTAGCATCGTTAGCACACGTCCAAATGCAACAGAAATCTTTCAGGCGAACCTGTCTGGTTACGTTCGGACGCTCTGGATTTGCGTTTGCGAATTTCAAAGTGTGAATACTAAGCTTTATTTTAAGATAAAAAATATAATGAAAAAGGGTCAAACTGACCAAAGAAACATTTTTTACGAAAGTTGGGTATTAAATAGTGAATTTTGTTCAAAATATTTGTAACGATTAAAAGACTGTAAAAAAAATCTATTGAAAACCTGTTGGTCTACTTTTATTAATCACATACGAAAGAAATTAAGCACAGTTGAAAAAAGATCTTCGGACACAGAACAATAAAATACCTTCCAGAAGGACTACACTTTGTATAAGTATCAGTTTAATTGATTTTTTAAAGGTAAACTTAAGGAAAAATATTCACTTTCTGTACGTGTTTTTCAATGAAGGTTTTCAGATATTCTCCGAATATATTAATTTTTAATACTTAATCTTTGTTAAAAATTGTAGATCCGACGTGAAACGGGTAAACATTAACTTTATAAGAAAAAAGCATACAAAAATTACAATCCAGACAAAATGACTGCTTTTAAACGATAAATTTGTTAATGCAAATAGAAGCTCCTGCATCTCTTAAATATTGAAAATACTGCGAGTTTAAAAAACAATTTTTTCATAACAGTTAGTATATATGATACAATTTATTCAATAATGTTAATATATTACTTTGAATTACATTGAATTGAAGACAAGGCACTTATAAATAAAAAAATTACGTATTTATAATAAAGTATTAATACGTGCTTTGCGAATCTTCATTTATGGACTATACTTTGACATAACTCATTTTTAAATTCTCGCTTATTACTAAATGGAGAATACACTTATGGAAAATTCCAATTTTATAAAACTGAGTTTGAGTCCAATTAACATGAACACATTCAACTCTATTACAAGGAAAAAAATTATCCGTAAAGCAGTCACGAAGTTGTAGCCAGGTCTCGGATACGAGGTGAAAAAATGAAACATCCAATCGCTATTTCTATGAGAAATGTATGGATAAATTTCGAAGTACTTTACGAAAAGTTCGAATTTCCTACGAATAGTTCCTGAAAATTTCAGACTGAAATATAAAAACGAAAACTTTAGTTTGTGCGATATATTTTATATTAATTTATAAATTTGCAACGAAGAAGTTTCGATCCCTGGAAAGACTGCTGACTCATCAGTTTCCAAACATAAACCAAGAGTGCCAAATACGCTCAGCCATCGAGGTCAAATGTTGTAAGTTTTATAAAACTTCTACCCATTCATCATACGAACTCGAACCACACATACGCGCGCACACAAGCACCGCGTCTCAGGGAGAGCGTGTTTCGGGCCACGTACCGGCGAGCCTACTTACCAGTTCCCAAATTTGTGGGGTAAGCTCGTGAATGTTCTGAGAATCTTTTCCCAATCACTCGTAATATTTTTTTAATTATTCACGAAAAAACCAAGTGATGAACCGTTTTAGAATTTTCACATTGAGTTCGTCAATTCTTTATCGCATTTCGCTGATTATTCACGAAAATACATCAGTATCCGAGTAAATTTCTCATATCCGAGACCTAGCTACTAACTAGTTCGTGACTTTCTTAAGCATACATTTTTTACGTGTATACTTAATGCTACGCAATTTAAGAGAATTTTGGTTATTTCAGGTGAATCGGATTGAATGTAAATAATTGAAGTAAACTCTTGTATTCTTCCGAATTAGTGTGGTAAATTACTATCCATAAAATCAGAATCATCTGATTTCCATTTATTCAATGCATCTAGATATTCAACCTTAATTCGAGCTACCGTCAACGATACGAAACGAAATATGATATTGCTTTTGTTTTAGTCTTCACGAAATACATTCGTCTCGTATGTGTTAAATGAAAAAAAGTTTGCTAAGCATATGGAAACCTAGTACGAGGTGGATACCAGTATGATATAAAAAAATAGCCAAAAGTGACTGAGTTTTAATGCAAAAGTTCTTTACTATTTTTACATGAGTATCGATATTGAGAAAGGGTTTGATAATCAGCTCTTTTACCACTTGAATTGAAAAATTATAAAAAAGTTTTTTTTACAAGGCGATGAAAATATTATCCGTTGAGAGATTATTCTTTTTTAAGGAATTAAATTTATTTCACTACTTATTCACTGGTTTCTGCGATTCATTAAACTCTAAAAACATATCCTGAAGGATAGTCTTTCCCGTGAGGAGATGAGTCTATCCCACGTTCTTTGATTTATATAGTGTAGGCGGAGCCGAAGACTCTTCTTCACGACGACTTGCCTTGACCCAGACATGGCCCGTGAATTGTGGCCCGTTGTCACTGAGAATTCTCCGCGGGTAGCCAAATTGGCTAAAGACTTTCTCTTCCATTAACCCGGATTATCTTGGGGCCTTATGATGTTCGAATTGGGAAGACTTCAACCAAAAGAGTGAACAGATCGGTCACCACGAGTATAAAGCTGGCTGGTGGGTGGATACGACCCCATTAAATCGACAGCAACCGTATCCCAAGCTCCACTAGCAAGTCCAGCCCTCCGGCTGTCGTCCTCGTACCGGCTTGTAACAAATGTACAAGTGGCAGCCAACTACGTATCTTCGGATCTCGCGGCTCATTCCAGGCCAGTAAAAGTTTTCCTTAATGGAACGGATTGTTTCGTCCGTGCCCGGGTGCCCAGCTACGGCCGCGACATGTTATTCCCACATGACCTTCGCCCGTAATGCGGTGTGTGCCAGTAACCTGCAGGTCTTGGCGGTATCATGGAACCACCATCCTCGTTCGTTCAATCGGTGTAGACTGTGAAAATCGGGGTCTTGGCCCTAGGCTGCTCAGATCGGCCGAGACGGCACTCAGGATTAAGGCGCGCTCGGCGTGGTCGGGGCGGCGGAGGCATCGGCCTCTCCCGCCCGGCAAAGCGGTGGGGGCCACGTTGTGGCCGAGGTAGCCTCGGCACTATTTGGAGGTTGTCATGCCGTCATGGTGTCCCTGACTTGTGAATCACGGTCGGTCTTGTTAGGGTTCTCCTCGGCTTCTTTATTTTCTGCCTGCACCGCTCGTTCAACTAATTCCTCGAAGGAGGTTATGATGGCGGCCCTGAGAACCTTCTTGATAGAAGGCTTGAGAGTTTTCAGCATAAAACAAACTACGTGGTCCTCGGTGGCCAGTGGTAACAAACGGAGGGCAAGAAAATATTTCTTCTGCAAGAAGATCCCTGTATCCTCTTTCTCCTCATGCTTCATAGCGTATAACTTAATGTGAAGTTTGTTCAATGCTGCTGCTCCCGTGAAGTACCGAATGACCAGAGTTCTGACCTTTGCCCATGGTAGTGATAAGGTCTTGTAGACCTCGCACCACTTCGAGTCCTTCTCCTTCAGTAATTCAGTGGCCATCCGAGACCACAGGGATGGCTCTATTGAAGCTTCGGTGAAATAATGTTCACAATGGTTGAGCAACACCTCGGTGCCCTCGTGGTCGATACACGTAAAAGTGGGCAGCGGGACATCGGGCGTTCGTATTGCTCGTATCAATGATCACCAGCCAGCGAGAGGCGTGCTTCGTACTTCAGGTATCGAGTTAGGCAACGGTGGTGCTGTAGTGGCTAGTGGTGGGCCATAGTGTGAGGTTGCTGGGGCGCGCTAGGCAGCAGTGCTGTGTCGGGCGTTGAATTGCTTCTACCACGTTGAGTAGTAGGAAGCGATGACTGGCGTTAGCTGCTGCCGGGTCTTGGTGAGGCAATGGTACCGGCCTCTGTTGGCCAGAAGGAAAGGTACGTGAGAGGAAGGATGTCCCTACGTGGCAGTGGGAAGGAGGGTGAAACATTTTAAAATCTAAGATCTAACGCTAAATACCGGCTGAGTTCGTTTTCTCCGTCTTTTATTATCTAAAACAATTGATCTACGGGTACACGAGTGCTTGTGCATCAATTTATATTATTATTATTATTATTATTATCCGGGGAGTTAATATAACCAGGGGGGAATCCATATTGAATATCGTAATTAACCCTTCGACATACAACATCTATTTCAGACACACCGTCATACATCTAGGACGATATCGTCTTTGGCCATATTGAAGCAACTTAGAGGTATCTAAAAATTCTAACAAAATTCAGGGAATAAGTTTTTGATCTCCTCTTTCCATTCCAATAGGTTTTGTTATGAAAGATTTGATTAATTAATAATTGCAAAATTTTAAACAATGGCACATGCGTAATTTTGATGAACTTACTAAAAAATCAAAATCTCGGCCGCAAGTTAATATTAAGAAAAAACGTTTCAGGTATTTAATGTTCGCGAAATGACCTTTCAAAAATACCCAGTTGGATTTGAGGAAGATTAAAAAACCATATTTATTTTAACATCTGAAAATTACAACATCTTAGTATGTAGATTATCAGGTAATCTAGAGTACAAAAATTTTGTTTTGTTTTAATGTTTATCTATTCAATACAAAAATGTTTAAGATTGAAATTCTCTAACATTTTGTTGATAAAATGGTGTTTTTTGCAATAAAAACTTATTTGCATTTTAAGCATTTTGTGCCCTCAAAGGGTACAAAAACTTACGTCGACCGTCAACTAGGACGAATTCGTCCACAAGCAAACATACATCGAACGTTACTCAGCGAATTTACAAATCGCATTGCCGCGCGCACACGCAGTATACATTTGTTAAACTAAAGTTTTTTTTAGGGGGAGTTTCGAAGTCGCGCTTACTACTCCTTTCAGGTGATACTAAACGTGACAATTCTACGATGGACGATATCGTCGCAGTTATATGTCGAAGGGTTAATCAAATTAAAGGTGATGTTCCATGAATCTTCTTCTTCTTTTACTTTCTCTATTTCGGATACACTTAAGACAGATATTTCTAGTGTGTTTACAACAGATTGACCTACTGACCCTCATTCGATTCTCAGGTATCAAAGAGAGAACACTTGTTCTTTGGTGCTAATGTTTATATTTTTCTTTCCTTGATAAGGGTACTGTATGAATACCGAAACGTGGGTAATATAATTTTATTTTTTTATTTTTAATGTTCTTTTATTGTGATTTGATAATAATAAAAATAACAAAGACGAATGAAAGATAAAAACAAGGAAGGGCATGTGGTTGCTTGAAATTTTTGGTTTGTTCATTTTGGTCCAAATTCGGTCGCTGGATTCTTGTTTTTTACTTAACTTCGCATCAATTTGATGATTGAACGTTAAATACGATTTTTAATTTTGATTTTAATATAATTTAAATTTCTTAAATTTTAAGTAAAAATTAGCAGTACAATCAACATTCTTGGGGAAATCAAAGTTTGCCAAGTTATTCTACAAGATATGCAATTTTCTAATTTCTTAAATTAAAAAAATTACAGAAAGGAACCCTCACCAAATGTATGGGAAAATAGCTTTCGGTGGATTTGGCTGACATTTATGGTAAATGTTTAGCTTATAAGGGTCTAATAAAACACCCGGGAAAACAAATGAAGAAAAATTGACAGTTATTGCACTACCCCGTACAGAAACTTCGTTTTGGCCCCAATTAGGGCCACGCCAGGCCAGATCGGGAATCCTGGTCATGGCCACATCGCGGATGAAACACACGCCCAGACCCGAGCCAGGTCGGGACTCCCGATGAGGAAACCGATCGGTGCCCGATCGGTACCCTGCAATCAGTCTCATCATAATCTACTTCTGAATTTCGCTAACGAAGATCTAATTTAAGTAAAATCGAAAATATTGAATGGTCCTCGCCTTTCGACAACCACCTCAATATTTTTAATTACAATAAAGGTATTAAAATAAATAAATTTACAATAAATTTACAATTTACAATAAATTTTACAATAAAAGAATCACAATACATTTTTTTGCGAAAAGATTCCCTACAACTTGAAATTCTAGAATGTTTCCAAAAAAAATTTAGTTGTCACTTAAAGAGGGAAACTGATCTGGAAGTGACCTATAATTTACGATTTATTAAAATTTCTCTGTAAAGAAATTAAATTTTCTGTAAATCGCTTTACTTCTTGAAAACTTCGAAAAGGTAGTTGTAGATAAACATTTAACTAAAAAATTGATCTATCATTGAGTAGGATTGCTTTATTGTTTTAAGTAAACAAAGAAGCGATATAGACAAAAAACTGTTACAAGAAATAAAAATTATGCAATAAAATATTTCTCGTTATTTTATACATTATTTACAGAATTCATTTATTTTTACTTTTATTTTTATTAGGATTAATTAATTTCGATCTAATAGTCATTTTTATTGCTTGAAATGCCTTTATTTATAATAAACAAGAAAAAATTTTTTTAGCATTTTAAACTGCGCGCGAATAGCAACCAACTAGATGCTGAATGCAACTCAAGGGCAGTTAAGTAAGTAGCTCTCGTTGGGAGCCCTGCTCAATTAGTATTTTGATTGTACTACTTGATTCCGAAATTCATGTTATTAAATATTTTCCTTAATGTATTTTTGTAATTAATTTATTATTAATAAAAAATCTAAGCTTCAATTACAAATTCGATTTTATAACATATTCTATTCCCAAAATCTAAAAACATTACAATTTTGCGCATACCACAATCACTTTTCTGTCAATAGAATTTACAATTCTAACTCTACATTAAAATGAAAAACCCGTGAGTTTTTAAATAATAATTGAAAACAAAAGTACTTGAAAATTTCATCATATAATAATATTTGACTCATCTAATTGTAAATATACAGAGTTGTACCGGTCAGAACCAGAGAAAGAAAACCCGATCGGGGCCAGATCGGTATTACGTTTGAAATCGGGCGATGTGTGCACGTACGGCATGCCAATATTAAATGCGAGTTCGATAATGATGTATGTTGCGTGCATCCCAAAATTGCTGAACGCTAAGCGCTCAAGAGTTGAATTTAATCAAGCTTCACTGTTATAAGGTTGAAACCGGTGCCCCGGTAAAATCAATATCAAGTAGGTTTATCCTTAAATTGATATACATCGCTCTCTGGTGACACTAACCGAACGCCAAACGGTCGAAATGTTCGAGGATGGTCGGACATCCGAACGCTAAGCGCTCAAAATATTAATTCGCTTGAAATAATGACTGCTGTGAAGGCAGAAATAGTGTAGAAGTAAGCGTAGTCCAAAACTTTCGTTCTCGAAATTTAAATGAATAAAAGAGCGAAGGTGGTAGAAAACGTCAATCTTGCGATAGTCCTTATGGTTTCAGGAAACCATAAAAAATACTAATCTTGAAATTGTTATTCATAGTTGAAAAATCTAAATTTCGAGAAAGTTTCTTTGCATAAGGGTTATGAAAAGAATGATGATGGTAGAAAACTTCCTAGGGGCTGGTCCATCAGAAATCAAGAAGTCAGACTAACAATGACTGCCACCGGAATAACGAAGAGTTGGTAGAGACATACCTGGGACTAACTGCAGATTTCTTGTAACTGCCCACGAGGCTCCCTTGAAAAGTTCATTGCGAGGTATTTGGAACAGATCTCTCGAGTGTTTCCGACAGAGTTACGAATTTTCCCGACAGGGATTTCGCCGAACCGGCCGGCTGGAGCGTTTCATGAGAAACAATAAGTGTGGCTGTTAATCCTCAAAAAGTGCTGTGTAGCTTGTGTCTAATCTAATAAACATGATTACTATCTAATTTGAGGGTGACGAGCAATAACCGGTTACCGAATTTTAACGCTCCGTTTTTCAGGGTCCTGAGAGCTTGTAAAAAATGTTCCTTTTTTCCATTTGCTGTATTAAAGCATTTTTGTCATTTTAAAGCCCTCTTGCCTCTTGACAGTTAAAAGCTTTAAAAATAGCTTTCAGAGTTTCATTGACTGTTATGTGTGTAGAAGAGCCTATCAACCAAGGCAGATGGTTCAAATCGATGAAAATATTCATCCAGATAGGCAAAACATTGCAATTTTCAGACGCGTTCGACTTTGTAGACAACAATTTCAAGTTCTTGGCTATAGTCAGTTATGTCTGAATTGCAATCTATCAATTATTAACGAAATAGAAGAGCTCCAACGAGTTTCCCGGACGATGAAGACTAAATGTTCTTATTCACATAGGTGGGCAAACGTGTATGTTCTGTAAAGCTGACAGTAACGCTAATGGACCTAGGCTTTCAATTGAGTGTAGAGTCAATGTCTATATTTATATAGATATCTTCATTTTGGAGGAGACTATAAGCCTCTTTAAATTGTTTGGATTACCGGGCCTTCATCTTAGCGTCATTGCTTCCTGGATTAAAAGCATTTAAGGCCCTTTATCAGAAAGGCAGTCGGTTTTTAATGTTAAGGACACACGGTTGAATATTTCTGTTCGATTTTTTGTATACGTCACCTAAATAATCATATCTCGAAGCAAGCAGAGCCGGTTTTTCGATAAAATTTTTATACTTCGTTTAATAATAAAAATAGAGAACAATAGCAGTGACGCTCACTGTTAGCTGTCCTTGCATTTCCACAGCAAGCCTGTTCACCCTCGTCAAACGCCAGTCGGCAGACACTCTGGAGCGAGTCGAATTATCCTGAATGAATAAACCCGGGCATTGTTATGAGATTTTGGCCAGTTAGAAAAACTGACATTATGAAATAATTAATTAATTCAACAATTGTACAATTGAAATAAAATGAAAAAAGAATGATGAAAATCGGTTAATATTTGCTGTAGTAATGTAAGTCTGTAGGACCTAAAGAGCTTCTCTGCATTAACATCGCAAATTTCTATCAAATTCCCGCTAAACACGGTATTTTTTCCCCACGTCAGGATATTTAGTACTTTGTAAAAAAAGAAGTTAATTTGATAAACAATTTTTTCCCCGTAAATCATAAAAAATATTATTTTCTGCAATTGATGAAACTTGGTAGCCAATTCACTAGAGACGAAAAGATAGATGAGGAGTTAGAGAGGCGCATAAACGAAGGTTACGTTATCGGTAGAGCAGCGCCCATTATTAGAAGTAAAAATGTATCAAATAAAGCTAAAATTGCAATACATATTTCTTTATTTCTACCGACTGTGCTGTACGGTGGCGAGACATGGGCCTATCAAGAAAAGGATAAAAGTAAAATTAACGCGATTAACACATGAGAATCCTAAGCATAATATGCGCGAAAACTCTGATGGACGAAGTGAGTAACGAGATACAGTCGGTTCAACAAGAAACGTTCCTCGATTTTTCGAAAAGTATTAGAGATTTTTGAACGTTTAGCTTTTTTCGGCAGCATAGTCCGTTCTTTTGTCCCGATTTTTGCGAGAGCTGTTTCAGAGTGAAAACACGTTTTCCCGAAAGTTTCCTCTTTACAATACTCCAGATATTTTCGATTGGAATCGCTTCGGTGACTGTGACGGCCAGTCCAAAGTTTTGATACAATTTTCTGTTTTCCAGGTGGTGCAGATACGGCATCGATCTTTAGGGTCATTATTCTCTTGCAAGATCCAATCTCGAATATCGGCTGCATACATCATTGTAGCGGACCTTCACTGGGTCTTTATCAGTTCGCTGTAGAAATCGAGTACCTGCGGTAGACCAGGCTAAATTTGTATGAACCTATCTCCAAAACGACGCTTCCTCTGAAAAAATGACATTCGGGCAGTCTCGGTCGAGATTTTCAGCAAACCGTTTCTTTTTTTCATCTTCAATCCGTTTGGCGTACGCAGAACTCATTTCCACTCACGTCTGCTGTCTCATACGATTCGAGCGATAATGAAACCACTTGGAAACAGTGGATTAGTCCTTCAAATGTACTTTAATCAGAAAAGAAACTTTCAATAATGATTAACAATGATTAGAATGTGTGAATGAAACCCTAATTAGAACAGACATAAGAAGTCGCAGAACCACGACAGCTTGCATGAAAAGATGCGTGTAGATAAAGGAATCTAGAG
>JAWWLR010000002.1:26330703-26349509 GCA_035041075.1 Acraspis erinacei
TTAGTCCCCCTTTCCATTTTCACCATTTCGCCTTTTCCCTTGTTCTTTTTCCTGTTCTTCCATTTCCCCTTCTATTTTTCTCTTTTCCCCTTTCCCCTTTCCGGTTTCTCATTTTCTTCTTTTCTTTTACTTTAAACCATTCCCGTTTTCTGTATCCCTTTCCCCTTCCCCTTTTAATCATTCCTTTTAAACCTTTCCTCGTTCCCTTCACTCTTCTTCTCTTTTTCCCATTTCCCCCTTTTCCCTGTTCTATTTTCCCCTTTCGTAAATATTTTATGACGAAAGGGTTCAAAGAAAAAGCACTTCAATTTACATCATATATGATACTACCACTTCTGCCGGGCTTCCCACTTGCGTGGTGCTGTGCATGTACACTGGGCTGTAAGTGGCCACATTACGCCTGCTTCACGTGCATGCAATGGCGCGTTTTCAGAGGGTAGTCGGAGAAAATTTAATTTTTTTTCAACTGAAAATTTAGCTATTTTATTTTTTTCTGGAAAACTTACCTTTCTTGTCAGTCATTTGATATTATTGGTTTCAAATTTACCAAATTTGTTAGAAAATTATCGTTTATTTCTTTGATTCAACTTATTATTATTTTTGTTAGAAATTAATATTTTTTCCAACTGAAACTTTAACTATGCTATGTTTGATCGAAAAACTACCCTTTTTGGTTAAAAATTCATCCGTTTGGTTGAAAATTTAAATATTTTGTAAAAAATTCATCTAATTTTTTGAAAATTTATCTTTTTTTGTAGAAAATTCATTTTTTTAATTGAAAATTAGTTTTTTTAAATGAAAAATTAATTTATTCACTGAAAATTTAACTATTCCATTTTTCTTGAAAATTTGTATTTTTGAATAGAAATTTAATCTCTTTGGATACAAATTTATTTTTTCTGGTTGAAAATTCATCTTTTTGATTGAAAATTTGTCTTGTTTTTAAGAAAATTATTATTTCTTTGCTTGAAATTTTTTTTCAACAGAAAATGTATCTATTCCATTTTTGCTCAAAAAATTATATTTGATATCTGCTTGGTTTAAAATGTATCTGTTTGTTTGAAAATTTGTCTTTTTCTTTGTAGAAAATTAATTTTTTGGTTGGTAATTCATTTTATTGAAAATTTGTTTTTTTTTTAATTAAAAATTTATTTATTTACTGCAAATTGGAAATTTGTCTTTTTTTGTGTAGAAAATTAATTTTTTGTTGTTGAAAATTCATCTGTTTCGTTGAAGATTTATCTCTATTGGAAGTAAATTAATTTTTTTGGTTCAAAATTAATTTCTTTGAAAATTAATTTCTTTTAAATGTACATTTTTTTTAACTGGAAATTTACCTATTCCATTTTTTGTCTAAAATGTAGCTTGTTTCAAAGACATTTAATTTTCTTGGATGGAAATTCAACTATGTTGTTTAAAATTCACTCATTTTGTCGAAAATTTATTTTTTATTTGGTCGAAAATTAATTTCTTTGATTGAAAATTAATTTTTTCACCTGAAAATGTAAAAAATCATGTTTAAATCCACAGTAAATTATAATAAAATTCTATTTAATTTTCTAAACTATTTTTACAATTTATAAACAATTTATTATTATTATTATTAACAATTGTTCTAACACTCTCGAGAAGAAATTTTCCATTCGTGTTTACAACTTGTCGTCAAAGGCTGTAAAAATGTCTCGACGAAACCTAATTATTAATTAAATAATGAAATAATTGACTCGATTAATTATATTAATTATAATAATTATATTAATTAACCACGCCTTCGAAAATGTGTCTGCAATTCTTGCGTATAATTTGCATGAGCCAGGGAATTGTTTCCGCATCCGGCAACTTTTTCCACTCGATTTCATTCACCAGAATCGTGTCGTATTTTAATACTTTCAGGCATTTTACGTATAATTTGTAGGGTCCGGTCATTTCTCCTGTGTTGAGTACATAACCGAGGTATGGAACACTCGTGATCAGAACTCTGAAAATCACAATTTTTTCTTCCTTTCATCCATATTTTTTTAAATTTGAGGCCTCCGGCTCATTTTTAGTAACACAAAAGGGACGACTGAAAAATCCCGAAAAATAAAATTCTCGAATAATAAAATTCCCGGGAATTTTTTTAATCCAATTCGGGCATTTTCCAATTACGGAATTTATATTTCGGTATTTTTCAGTCTTTCCGGGAAGTTTATTATTCGGAAATTTTCCAATTCGGGAATTCTATTAATCGAGAATTTTAATATTTGGGACTTTTATTTTTCGAGAATTTTCAGTCTTCCCGGAAATTTTATTATTTGGGAATTTTGCAATTCGACAATTTTATAATTCGGGAATTCTATTCATCGAGAATTTTAATATTTGGAAATTTTCAAAATTGGGAATTGTAATATTTGGGAATCTTTCAGTTTCCCCGGGAATTCTATTATTCGGGAAATTTCCAATTCGGGAATTTGATAATTCGGGAATTTGCTAATACGGAAATTTTTTTATTCGGGAATTTTCTTGTTCGGGATTTGCAGTCTTCCCGGGAATTTTATTTTTCGGGATTTTTCAGTCTTCTCGGGAATTTTATTTTGCGGGATTTTTCAGTCTTCACGGGAATTTTATTATTCGCGATGTTTCAGTCTTCCCGGGATTTAATTTTTCCGGAATTTTTTTTCGGGATTTTTCAATCCTCCCGGGAATTTTATTTTTCCAGAATTTTATTTTTCGGGATTTTTCAGTCTTCCCGGGAATTTTATTTTTCCAGAATTTTATTTTTCGAGATTTTTTAGTCTTCCCGGGATTTTTATTTTTCCGGAATTTTATTTTTCGGTATTTTTCAGTCTTCCCAGGAATTTTGTTATTCGGGAATTTTCCAATTCGGGATTTTTATAATTCGACAATTTTATTATTCGCTAATTTTATTATTCAGGAATTTTCTTGTGCGGGATTTTCAGTCTTCCCGAGAATTTTATTATTCGGGAATTTTCCAATTCGGCATTTTTATCATTCAAAAATTTTATTATTCGCATATTTTATTTTTCCGAAATTTTATTTTTCTGGATTTTTCACTCTTCTCGGGAATTTTCTTGTTCGGGATTTTCAGTCTTCCCGGGAATTTTATTATTCGGGAATTTTCTTTTTCGGGATTTTCAGTCTTTCCGGGAATTTAATTTTTCCGGAATTTTTTTCTCGGGATTTTTCAATCTTCCTGGGAATTTTGTTATTCCGGAATTTTCCAATTCGGGATTTTTATAATTCGGAAATTTTAATATTCGCTAATTTTATTATTCGGGAATTTTCTTGTTCGGGATTTTCAGTTTTCCCGGGAATTTTATTATTCGGGAATTTTATTATTCGGGAATCTTCCAATTCGGGATTTTTATAATTCGGAAATTTTATTATTCGCTAATTTTATTTATCCCAAATTTTATTTTTCTGGATTTTTCACTCTTCCCGGGAATTTTATTATTCGGGAATTTTATTATTCGCTAATTTTATTATTCGGGAATTTTCTTGTTCGGGATTTTCAGTCTTCCCGGGAATTTTATTATTGGGGAATTTTCCAATTCGAGATTTTTATAATTCAAAAATTTTATTATTCGCTAATTTTATTTTTCCGAAATTTTATTTTTCTAGATTTTTCACTCTTCCCGGGAATTTTATTATTCGGGAAGTTTCTTGTTCGGGATTTTCAGTCTTCCCGAAAATTTTATTATTCGGGAATCTTCCAGTTCGGGATTTTTATAATTCGGAATTTTTTTCGGGATTTTTCAATCTTCCCGGGAATTTTGTTATCCGGGAATTTTCCAATTCGGGATTTTGATCATTCGGAAATTTTATTATTTTATTTTTTGGGATTTTTCAGTCTTCCCGGGAATTTTTTTTAACGTGCATAGTATTTAAAAAAATATAAAAAGCGTTCGCAAAAATCGAATTTTAAATTTATATGCATATTTTTTTAATCGTTTTAAGGTATGATGAAAACAGTGGGTTATTTTTTTGGGGGTTCGAGGCGCAAATTTGGTCAAATTTAGAAGGTGTAAAAAAAATTCAATTTTCAAGTTTCAAAATCTGAGAATTTAGCTTCCAGCTATTAGTTAAATTTGACCAAACATGCCCCTCGAATACAAAAAAAATCATCCACTGTTTTCATCATAAATTGCAACGAATGTCAAAAAAAGTAAAAAAATTTAAAATTCGCTTTTTGCGAACTCTTTTTGTATTCTTTTAAAAACTATGCAAATTGAAATAAAAACATTATCCAGAAACATTTGATTGAAAATTACTGTTATTTAAAATTCAAACAATAATTCTTGTAGAAATTGTTGATGTAACTTGTTGACTTTTTTCGAAAATTTAAACATTAAAAATCATTTGAAAAAGAAAGAAAAATTTCATTATTGTCTTTGTAATCAATAATACATATTTATAAAAAAATTGTACTTGTTTAAATTCGGGTAATTACCAATTCTGATATTTTATAATTCGGCAAATTTCTGCCGGAAATTTTATTATTCGGGAATTTTACTGTGCGTGGAATTTTATTTTTCAGGATTTTTCTGTCACACCACACAAAAACGGTTCATGCAATTTTTTCATTACAATTTTTCAAGTAAAATATAAATTGAAATTACAAAAAAAAGTAAACAGCAAAAAATAAAATAAAATTTTTTGCACAACAAATATTCAATTTTTAACATCTTATCACACATTTAAAAAAATTGTATATGATTCGAAAATTTTGGATATTATTTAGAGAAGCTTCTTTATTGGTAGCGAAAAAAACCCAGTAAATTCATGTAGTTTGTTAATAATTAATTTAATTTCTTTGATTAAAAATTAATTGTTTTATTGATATTTTTTTTACTGAAAATTTAACTATTTTATTATTCTTGAAAATTTATCTTTTTGATTGAAAATTATTTTTTACTGAAAATTGAACTTTTATTCTTCTTGAAAATTTACATTTTTAATAGACATTTAACCTGCTTGGTTTAAAATTTATCTGTTTCATTGAAAACGAATATTTTTTTTTATTTCAAATTAATTTCTTTCAATTGAAAATTTTACTATTTAATTTTTTGATGAATATATACCTTTTTTGAAAGATATTTAATTTTTTTTATTAAGAATTAATATTTTTTATTGAAAATTAATTTTTTTAATTGAAACTTTAACTATCCCATTGTTTGTCAAAAATTTGCCTTCCTTGTAAGAAATTTGATTCCTTTAGTTCAAAATTCATCTGTAAATTGAAAATTTACCAATTTTGTTGAATATTTTTTTTCGGTAGAAAATTATTTTTTTGTTGAAAATTAATTTTTTTACTGAAAATTTGACATCCATTTGTTTTAATTGATATTTTTAAAAGGACATTTATTCTTTTTGGATAAAAATGCATCTGTTTCGTTGAAAATTTAATTATGCTATTTAATATTTTTGGTTGATGATTTAACTATCTTGCTGAAAATTTAACTATTGTGTTAAAATTTTATTTTTTAAATTAAAAAATTCATTTCTTTAACTAAAAACTCGTTTTTTATAGAAAATTAATTTTTTTTACTAAAAATTTGTCTTTCATTGGTAGAAAATGCATTTTTTGGTAAAAAATTCATTTCTTTGATTGAAAATGGTTTTTTCTATTGAAAATTAATAAAATTAATTTGATTAAATTCTTTGAAAAAAAATCAGTTTTTTTGTAATGAAAATTATCTTTTGGGTCGTAAATTCAATTAATAGGATAAAAATTTATTTTTTGTGTGTTAAAGTTTCATTACTTTAGTCAAAAGATAATTGCTTTGATTAAAAATTTAACTAATTTGTTGAAAATTAATTTTTTCAACTGAAAATTCAACTATTCCATTTTTTTTTTAACTTAATTTTTCTTACTTCAAATTAAGCTATTTTTGTTTGTTAGAAAATTGATATTTTTTAGTTGAATATTCACTTCTTGACTTTTGTTGGTTAAAAATTTAATTATTTTGATTGAATATTAATTTCTTTGTTTGAAAATTCATTTTTTTAATTAAAAATTATTATTTTTGATTGAAAAATTATTTTTTTAACTAAAAATGTTAATATAAAATTTCTTACCAAAAATTTATCTTTTTTGATAGAAACTTTCTTTTCTTAGTTGAAAAATGCATCTTTTGGATTGTAAATTCAATTATTAGAATAAGAATACATTTTTTTTAAGTTTAATTATTTTCGTTAAAAGTTAATTGTTTGCTTAAAAATTTAACTATTTTGTTGAAAATTTATTTTTTTAGGGTCGAAAATTAAATTTCTTTGATTGAAAATTAAATTTTTTCTTATTTAAATTAATTTTTCAACCGGAAATTTAACTCTACATTTTCTTTGGTTCAAAATTGATTTCTTTGGTTGATTTCATTTCATTTTGAGCGGAAATTTACCGTCTTTGAAAGACTTTTATTTTTTTTGTAAAAAATTAATTTTTTGGGTGAAAATTAATTTTGATTATTGAAAATTAGTTGTTCTTTTAATTAAATTTTTTTCTCCATTTTTGGAAAAAAATTTATATTTTTTGATAGTCATTTAATCTCCTTTGGTAGAAAATTAATTTGTTTGATTGAAAAATAATTTTTTAGATTAAAAACTGATTTTTTTTTAAACTGAAAATTTAATTATTTCATTTTTTGTTGAAAATTCATCCATTGGGTTGTAATTTTGTCTTTTTTTGTAGAAATACAATTTTTTTGGTGGAAAAGTTCATCTTTTGGATAGACAATTCAACTATAGGGTTAAAAATTAATTTTTTTGGTTGAAAATTAATTTGACTGATTAAAAATTAGTTTTTTTTAAAATTAAAAATTAATTTTTTTACTGAAAATTTAACTATTCCATTTAAAAATTTACCTATTTTATTAAAAAATTCTCTTTTTAAAGAAAATTATTTTTTTTATTCGAAAATTTCACTATTTAGTTGAAAGTTCGTTTTTTAAATTGAAAATTATTTTTTATAACTGAAAATTTATCTATTCCATTTTTTGTCGAACATTTTTTTATTTTTGAAAGACATTTAATTTCCTTGGTTGAAAATTCATTGGCTTGGTTGAAAATGTAACTGTTTTGTTGAAAATTTGTCGTTTTTTTTTGTAAAAAATTAATTCTTTTATCTAAAAAATTTTTATATTTTTTGATTGGAAATGTAGATATTCCATTTTCGTTAGAAAAATTATCTTTTTAGTTGAAAATTCACTTCTGGTATTTTTTGGTTAATTAGTTTATTCCGTACATTTATTAATAAAGATTAAGAATTTTCTGCAAGTTTAAACTTTGAAAAATTTAACTTTTTGGTATTTTTAAATAATAAAAACCAAAATGTTTTCAGAATTTTAAAAGGTTTCAAGAATCTGGTAGACGTAAAGGCAATTTCTTTATTTTTAAACAATTTTTTTTTAATGGGGAAATATCTGAATTATTTTTAAAAATATCTAGAAACAGATAAAAAAAAATACAAAAGATTTTATAAGATTTCAAAATAATAATAATAAAATTCCCTTAAAATTCCTGGAAAGATTTTAAAAAAATCTTTTTATTTTTTCAAAATTTAAGTGGAATTTTAGGAAAAGTCTTTTTACATTTTAAATGATATTTGGAAATTTTGAAGAAATTAAACAAATAATCTAAAATTCTGAAAGATTTCAAAAAAAGTTTAAACAAAATCTGGATTTTTTAAGATTTTGAAATAAAATGTTGAAGTTTTTTAAGGATTTAAAAAATTTCGAAATATTAAAATATTTATTAAAATTCTCGGGGAAAATTAAAATTTATTTTTCACTTTCAAAAAGATTTAAGACGATTTCCAAATTTGTTAAAAAAAGAACCTAGAAGATTTGAACAAAATTTTTAATTTTCAAAAATTAAAAAAAAATTGTTAGGAAAAATCAGAATCATTATAAATAATATTTAGAAGTTTTGAAGAATTAAAAAAAAATAAATGGAAAGGATTTCAAAAAAAGTTTAAGCAAACTGCGGATTTTTGAAGATTTCGAAATAAAATGTTTTCGAAATAATAAAAAAGTGTCTTAAGATTCCTCGAAATTTTTAAAATGATTTTTCACTTTAAAGAATTAATTTTAAGATATAATTTAAAAATATTTCCAAAATTTTCAAAAAGGAATCGGAAATATTTGAAGGCAATTTTTAAATTTTGAATAATTTTGAACAGTTTCAGGAGAAATGCGAATAATCTAAAAGGAAATTTTGAAAGTTTCGAGATTTTGAAAAGATTAAAAAATAATAAAAAATTTTAAACAACAGGGTTTTAAAATTCCTTTAAAAATGATATTTAAAATTTTTTCCTTTTTAATAAAAATCCGGCGAAGAATTTTAAAAATATGTCCAAGGCATAAAATTAAAAAAAAAGGTATTTTATCTTACATGTGACTATTTGGAGGAAGAGACAGCGTATTTAATGAAATCTCCTGATTATCACTTGACTTATGATTTATATTCACAGCAACAGGGAAACCACCCTGTCTAAAAATCACAGCATGATCTGAAACAAAAAAATACTAATTAAAAAAAAGGTCAAATTATTTTCTTTTGAAAATAGCAGCGTAATGAAAATAAATAAATGCAACAATTTCATGAGAAACCATCGATTTTATTAAATTAGGAAAAAATCACGCGCACAATCTATGGGACGACTAAAAAATTCCGAAAAATAAAATTGCGGAATTTAAATAAATAAGATTTTTTAAATAAATCTAATATTTTTTATTTATTAAAAATACAATAATTAAATATTTGAGTTAGGAGAAAATTATTTTCAATGTTTAAGGTTTCTGAAATTATTTTTCGGATTTAAAAGAACAATTAAAAAATGTTCATCCAGCAAAATATTTTTATCTATTTATTTCAATTCGAAAAATAACTTTGGGAACTTTGAACATTAAAAATAATCTTTTTTATGAAAATATTGTATTAAAGTATTTTTATTAAATAAATAATATTTAGAAACAAAATTTATTTTATTCGCGAATGTTATAAATAGAGAATCATTCAGTTCGGATATTTTATAATTCAGAAATTTTCTGCTGGTAATTTTATTATTTGGGAATTATATTATTGGGAAATTTTCCAATATTGTAATACTATAAACTGTCTGAAATGTTATAATTCGGAAATTTGAAGTGTATTATTCAGAAATTTTCCAATCTGAAATTTTATTTTTCGGAAGTTTTTCAATTTGTTAATATTATAAACTGGCTGGAATTATACAGTATCGGAATTTTTTTAAAATTTTTTAGTCGAGAATTTTATTACTCGGAATTTTATTATTCAGTAATTTTATTAATCGGGAATTTTCCAATTCGAAAATTTCATTCTTCGAGAATTTTATTTTTCGAAAATATTGCTAATAGTGAATTTTCCGACTCGGAAATTTTGCAATTTGTGAATTTTATTTTTCGGAAATTTTTCTATTTGTTAATATTAAAAACTGTCCGGAATTATAAAGTATCGGGAATTTTATTTTAATTTTTTTTTTTATTCGGGATGTTTATTATTCAGTAATTTTATTAATCGGGAATTTTCCAATTCAAAGATTTCATTATGCGAGAATTTTATTTCTTTGAGAATTTTATTTTTCGAAAATATTGCTAATCGTGAATTTTCCGATTCGGAAATTCTATATTCGGGAATTTTGCAATTTGTGAATTTTATTTTTCGGAAATTTTTCTATTTGTTAATATTAAAAACTGTCGGGAATTATAAAGTATCGGGAATTTTATTTTGATTTTTTTTATTCGGGAATTTTATTATTTGGTAATTATGTTAATCGGGAATTTTTCAATTTGTAAATTTTATTTACGGAAGTTTTTCAATTTGTTGAGATTATAAACTGTCTGGAATTATACAGTATCGGATTTGTTTAAAAATTTTTTAGTCGACAATTTTATTACTCGGAATTTTATTATTTTGTAATCAGGAACTTTCCTATTCGGAAATTTAATTTTTCGGGAATTTTATTTTTTTTTGGGAATTTTATTAATTCTGGAACTTTATCATTAGGGAATTTTATTTTTCGAAAATATTGTTAATCGTGAATTTTTCAATTCGGTAATTGTCCAATCTGTGAATTTTATTTTTCCGAAATTTTTTGAATTCGTTAATATTATAAACTGTCGGGAATTATGCAGTATCGAGATTAAAAAAAAAATTTATTCGGGAATTTTATTACTCCGAATTTTATTATTTGTCAATCGAGATTTTTTCAATTCGGCAAATTTTATTATTCAGGAATTTTATTTTTTGAGAATTTTACTATACTGGAATTTTATTTTTTGAGACTTATTATTCTGGAATTTTATTTTTCGAAAATATTGTTAATCGTGAATTTTACAATTCGGGAATTTTATTTTTTTTTTAAACTTTATTACACGGAAATTTTATTATTCGGTAATTTTTCAATCTGTTAATTTTATTTTTCGGAATTTTATTACGCGCAATTTTATTGGTAATTTTGTTAATCGTGAATTTTCAATTCGGAAAATTTTATTATTTAGAAATTTCATATTTTGAGAATTTTACTATTCTGAAATTGCATCATTCGCGAGATTTATTATCCGGTAATTTTGGTATTCGGTAATTTTATTAATCCGGAATTTTCCAATTGGGGAATTTTAGTGTTAGAGAATTTTATTTTTTGAGACTTTTATTATTCTGGAATTTTAAAATTCGGAAATTTTATTATCCTCGAATTTCATCATTCGGGAATTTATTTTTCTTTTGTGAAAATTTAGCATTTTTTTATATTCAACTATTCTTTTATTTAAAATAAAAATATTTTTGGTTAAAATATCAACTATTGCATTTTTTTAAATTAGTTATTGGTTTAAATTGATTTTTTTGGTTGGAAATTGATATATTTTAGTTGAAAATTAGCATTAGGTTAAAAATTTTGGTATTAAAAAAAATCTTCCGTTTTTATAGAAAATTAATCCGCTTGATTTAAAATCAAATTATTTGTTAGAAAATATATTTGATTTGTTAATAATTCGTCTCTCTTTTGTAGAAATTCAAATTTCTTCTTTTCTTTGGCTCGAAAGTTGCACAGATTAAAAAAAAAATAGTTTTTTACGTCGAAACTTTAAATATTTGATTTTTGGTTGAAATGTTTTGTGGAATATTTAAAAACTTTAAAAGGGAATTTAGTATTCTTTTTTTTTTTAAAAGTATCAAAATAGTGTAATCGTTAAAAAAAGTGTGAAATAATAATAAAAATTATATATATATTTTTTTTTCATAGAAAATTTATTTTGTTACAAATTTATTTATTTTGTTGAAAAGTAATGTATTTTGTGGATATTTGGTTGTATTTTTTTGTAAAAAATTAATATTTTTGTTGGAAATTTAAGTATTTTGTTAAAAATGTACTTTTTTGGTTGAGAATTAATGTATTTTATTGATAATTAATATTTTGGGTTGGAAATTTACAATCTTAATAAAAATTTCGTCTCTTACTGCAAATTATTTTTTGATAGAATTTTTTGTACTTAAAATTTAAGTATTTCAATTAAAGATTTATTATTTTATTTAAAAGTTGAATTAATCTGTTAAAAATTAATTTTATAAGTTCAAGATTCGTCCTTTCAGTTTTAAATTAATATCTTTGGTTACAAATTTTAATATTTTATTACAAATTTACTGATTTGGTTAAAAATTAATGCATTTTCTTAAATTTTTTTTCATTGAAAATAGTAATTTTAGTTTGAAAACTATTTCAACAAAATACATTTATTTTCAACCAAATAAGTAAATTTCTAACAAAATATTTATATTTCTAAAAAAAAATTTAACATTTCAAACTAAAATTTTAATTTTCTATAAAAAAATGAGAAACTTTCAAAAAATAAATTAATTTTTAACCAAATACTTACATTTTCACAGTGGAGATTAATTTCAAGCTCTAAAGCTGTAAATTTTTAATTTAAATAGTTAAAATTTGAGGTAAAAAATATTAATTTTTTAGAAAAAAAAGAAAAACTTTCAACAAAATGCATTAATTTTCATCCAAATAAGTAAATTTGTAAGAAAATACTTAAATTTTTTACTAAAATTGTGAATTTTCAAAAACAAAATAATTTTTTAACAAAGAAGTTAAATTTTCAACTAATTAGATCAATTTTCAACCCAAAATAATAATTTTTTTTCTAAAAAAAGTACATTTTTAACAAAATACTTAAATTTCCAACTAAAATATTAATTTTCTATGAAAAAAAAAACAGAAATTTTTTTTTTTAATTGAAAAGAAAAATGAATTCGCAAATAATAAGGTAAATTTTCCACAAAAGAAAAGATAAAGTTCTGGCTTCAAAATTTAATTTTCGATTTAAAAAAAAAATAATAATAATTTTTTTACGAATCTGTGGAATTTTTGAGCCAGAGAAAAATGAAATGTCATATAGTTTCTATAAAAACAGAAGATTTTTAATTTAAATACCAACATTTTTAACCTAATCTTCAACTTTCCACTAATTAATATATTTTTTTATTAAAAAAAATATTTTCAACAAAATAGTTAAATTTCCTTCCCAAAAAAATTAATTCTTAAGAAATTACATGAATATTTAAAGTTTCGGGGTAAAAATTTAATTTTTCATTTAAAAAAAACAATTTATTTTTAATTTGTACAATTTTTGAGTCAAAGAAAAGAAAAGTATTACCTTTTCTACAAAAAAGAGACAAATTACATAACAAATCACATACATTTTTTATCAAAAAATTTAATTTTAAATTAAGAGAATTTAGTTTTGATAAAAACAGAAGATTTTTTTTTAAATACTAGAATTTTTAACCTAATGCTGAATTTTCCATAAGAAAATATAAATTTCCAACCAAACAGAAGAATTCTTAACAAATCACATAATTTTTTCAGAAAAAAATTTAATTTTCAATCTAAAAATACTCATTTTCGTTAAAAAAATGTAAGACTTGATATTTAAAATTTGCAAAAAATTACATAAATTTTCCACAAAATAAACAAATTCAAGTTTCAAACAAAAATCAAATATTTAAATTTTCGAATTAAAGAATTAATTGTTAATTTAAAAAAAAACGATTTTTTTACAAGAATGTGAAATTTTCAAGTGAAAGAAAAGAAAACAATTTATTTTCTACAAAAAAGAGACGAACTATTAACAAATCACATATATTTTCTAACAAATAATTTGATTTTAAATCAAGGGGATTAATTTTCTATAAAAACGGAAGATTTTTTTTAATACCAAAATTTTTACTCTAATGCTCAATTTTCAACTAAAAAATATCAATTTAAACCAATAACTAATTAAAAAAAAAGTAATAGTTGATATTTGAACCAAAAAATATTTTTATTTTAAATAAAAGAATGGTTGAACATAAAAAAATGATAAATTTTAACTAAATAGTTAAATTTATTCACAAAAGAAAAAGAAATTGTAAACAAATTAAAAAGAAAAATTAAAAAATTAATTTTCGAGAAAAATAAAACAATTTTTTTACAAATCTGTGGAATTTTTTAGCCAAAAAAAAAAGAAAAGAAAAATATTGAATTTCCTACAAAAAGAGACGAATTATTAACAAATCACATATATTTTCTACCAAATAATTAAATTCTAAATCAAGAGAATTGATTTTATATAAAAGCAGAAGATTTTTATTTTAAATACAAAAACTTTTAATCTCATGTTGAACTTTCAACTAAATAATTGAATTTTTAACTAAAAAAGTGCAATTTTCTACCAAAAAGTTAAATTTGCTACCAAAAAGATAAATTCTCAACAAATTACATAAATTTTCCACAAGAGTTGAATTGTCAATCTGAAAATCCCCTAATATTTAAACCATAAACTAATTTTTTTTAAATGCATTAGTTGACATTTAAGCCAAAAAATATTTTTATTTTAATTAAAAAGACAGTTGAAAGTAACAAAAAAAAGGATGAATTTTTAACTGAATAGTGAAATTTTCACAAAAGAAAAATAAATTCTAAACAAATTATGTAAATTTTCCACGAAATAAAAGAATTCAAGTTTCAACCAAAAATCGAACATTTAAAGTTTCGGTTTAAAAACTAAATTTTTCTATAAATCTGTCAAATTTTCGAGCCAAAGAAAAGAAAAAAATTTGAATCTCTATAAAAGAGAGACGAATTATTAACAAAACACATCTATTTTCTCCCAAATAATTTAATTTTAAATCAAGAGGATTCGTTTTCTATAAACAGAGAAGATTTATATTTTAAATATCTAAATTTGTAACCTATTGCTGAACTTTCAACTAAATAATTTAATTTTTTACTAAAAAAAAAAACAAAACAATTCTTAACAAATTATATCCATTGTCCATAAAAAAGTTGAATTTTTAACCTGAAAATACTTATTTCGCCAAAAAATTTAAGAGCTAATATTTACACCAATAATTAATTTAAGGAAAATATTTTTATTTTAAATAAAATAATAGTTGAATATAAAAAAAGAATACATTTTAACTAAATAGTTAAATTTTCACAAAAGAAAAATAAATTTACTAATGATAAAATTCCCGAATGATAAAATTTTCGAATTTTAAAATTCCAGAATAATAAAAGTCTTAAAAACTAAAATTCCCAAAAACTAAATTTCCGAAATTGGAAAATGCCTGATTAACATATATCTCCGAATAATAAAGTTCTCGAATGATAAAATTCCAGAACAATAAAATTCTAAAAAAAAATAAGATTTCCGAATAATGAAATGTTTGAATTGGAAAATTTCCGATTAATAAAATTCCCGATTTGGAAAATTCCAGAATAATAAAATTCTGAAAAAATAAAAATCCAGAATAATAAAATTTCCCGAATTGGAAAATTTCCGATTACCAAATAATAAAATTCTCGACTAAGAAATTTAAAAATAAATTCCGATACTGTATAATTCCAGACAGTTTATAATATTAACAAATTGAAAAATAACAAAATTTTCGAAAAATAAAATTCCCGAATAATAAAATTCCAGAATTAATCAAATTCTCAAAAGATAAAATTCCCGAATAATGAAATTTCCGAATTGGAAAATTCCCAGATAATAAAATTCGGGAATTTTAAAATTCTCGATGAACAAAATTTTCGAATAATAAAATTTCCGAATGATGAAATTCCAGAATAATACAATTCTCAAAAAATAAAATTGCCGAAAAGTGAAATTTTTGTATTCAAAAATTCCCGAATAAAATTCTCGAATAGCAAAATTACCAGATCATAAAATTCACGAATTTTAAAATTCCAGAAAAATAAAATTCTGAAAAATTGAAATCTCTGAATAATAAAATTCCCGAATGATAAAATTTTCGAATGGGAAAAGTCCTGAATAATAAAATATCCGAATAAAAAAATTACCCAATATAAAATTCGCGAATTTTAAAATTGCAGAACAATAAGTTTAAAAAAATAAAATTACCAAAAACTAAAATTCCCGAATTAGAAAATTTCCGCTTAACAAAATTTTCGAATAATAAAATTCCCGAATGATAAAATTCCAGAATAATAAAATTCTCAAAAAATAAAATTTGACGAATTGAAAAATTCCCGATTAACAAAATTACCAAATAATAAAATTCCGCGTAATAAAATTTCCGAATAAAAAAATTAAAATTATAATTTATAATATTAACAAATTGAAAAAATTTCCGAAAAATAAAATTCACAGATTGGAACATTAACGAATAATAAAATTTCAAAAAAATAAAATTCCCGATTAACAAAATTTTCGAAAAATAAAATTCTAAAAAAATAAAATTCTCAAATTGAAAAATTTCCAATTAATAAAATTACCGAAAAACAAAATTTCCGAATAATAAAATTCCCCAACTATAAAATTCCAGAATAAAAAGTTCGCAAAAAATAAAATTTTCGAATTGGAAAATTACCGAATGGCAAAATTGGAGAATAAAAAGTTATCAAAAAATAAAATTTTCGAATGGAAAATTACCGACTAGCAAAATTAACGAATAATAAAATTCGCGAATTTTAAAATTCCAGAATAATAAAATACTCAAAAAATAAAATTGCCGAACAATGCAATTTTCGAATTGGAAAATTCCAGATTAGGAAAATTCCCGATTAATAGAATTACAGAATAGCTAAATTACCATATAATAAAATTTGCAAATTTTAAAATTCTCGATTAACAAAATTTCCTAATAATCAAATTCCCGAATGATAACATTTTCGAATTGGAAAATTCCAGAATAATAAAATTCTCAAAAAATAAAATTGTCGAATAATAAAAT
This sequence comes from Acraspis erinacei, assembly GCA_035041075.1. Classification (NCBI taxonomy): domain Eukaryota; kingdom Metazoa; phylum Arthropoda; class Insecta; order Hymenoptera; family Cynipidae; genus Acraspis; species Acraspis erinacei. Next base: position 26,346,964 of record JAWWLR010000002.1, read on the forward strand.
TTTCGAAATGGAAAATTCCCGAATAATAAAATTATCGAATAGTAAAATTACTAGATAATAAAATTTGCAAATTTTAAAATTCCAGCATAATAAAATTCTGAAAAAATAAAATTATCGAACAATAAAATATCAGAATAAAAAAATTACCGAATAATAAAATTCGCACATTATAAAATTCCAGAATAATAAAAGTCTTAAAAAATAAAATTCCCGATTAACATATATTTCCGAATAATAAAATTGCCGAAAAATGAATTTTCAATAAAAAAAACTATTCTTTATACAAATCAAATAGAAATAGTTAAATTTTCACAAAAGGAAACTATATTATTAAATGATTATTAAATTGCGACCTACCAACCGAAATTCGAAATCCAAGTTTCACATTCGTCAGCAAATATTCCGGCCCGCCAAAAATCAATTCCAATTTCGATTTCAGCGGGAAAACCTTCTGCTTTTTCTCGGAAGAACTAAAATCCGCCGAACTCTGATAATCACCAATATCCAGATCCATGCCACTTTCTCTCATTCCTTCTCTTCCTCGATCTTCATCCGACTTCCGGTTCTTCGCCGCTGAAGCCGCGGGCGGTATTTCCGGCACGGGCCAAGACGGATAGAATATCTTGAGCGTGCTGATCAATCTCTTCAGTTTGTATAGTTGTTTCACTGTGACAAACTCGATGTTGGAAAAAAGCACCTGCAGTAATCCGAGATCATAATAGTCCAATACCGACATGTAATACGTGAGATAAATCAACCTTTTCCGATACGACTTAATTGTCTGCTCCTCGCGCATCAACTTCTCGAGGAGAAATCGGGCACTCGCTTCGCAGTTCACTTTGACTGCGTAGGCAAACAAGACCAGCAAATGCTTCTGCAGAATCTTGCTCTGACTATTATTATTATTCGTGTCCTCGCACTTTTTTATCAGGTAATTCAAGAGCAGGATGTGCTTGTGATGCATGGACGAGAGGGCGATCATTAGGGCGTGGCCAGCCTCAAAGCCGCAGTCGTCCCTCAAGCCTCGATCGACGATTGCGTCCACGAATTTTGGGTTGTAAAATTCTAGGTGCCTGTTGATTTTTTTCCAAGGGTTTTTATTTTATAAGGGTATTCTTCTGGGTATTTTATTCTATTTTATGGGAAAGAGCGGCTCAAAGATGTTGCTTTAATCCATTTTTTTTACGAACAAAATACGTTAATTATGCTACGTCGTCTCGTCCTCTAGATCAGATATGTAGTAACGCTAGTTGCTCGATCCTAACTCAGAGTATTTCAAAGCCTATAGTTAAGCGCGCCTTCCGTCAGAGGGTGTTACTTCCTTCCGTCCCTACGCCATTACGCTTTTTTGAAAATTTAAACCAGTTCGAATCGCTACAAGGGTATCGGGAAAACAAAAAGGGTAGGGAATGATCTATTCGGACGAGACGTACTTGCATAATTTCGATTGAACTTCACTTAAGGTCAGTTCGTTTAATCGTTTAATTATGCTACGTCGTCTCGTCCTCTAGATCAGATATGTAGATGTTTAAAGCCGTACATACGATTTGAAACCACTTTTATTTTCCTTAAACAGGGTCTACGTTATTGAGTATTGACAGTGCAAAATTACAAGAAGTTTCTCTTAAAGGCCGGTTATAGAAACGTGCAAAAACATTAGAATTTCTAGACCACCCTGCTGTTTGTCTTATTAAATCTATACTGAGACCTTTCCGGCGGATGTGGAAGCATGTCGCGCACTGTACGCCGTAAACCCACTCGCATCTATTCCACTATTTTTTAATACCTTTTTTAACCAGCGACTAATTGTTTGAGAAGTTGCCCCTCGGTGTGGTTTCTTATAGGTTAGAAACAAGGCCGCCTCACTTTCGGGCCTTATGCACAATGTTTTTTGAAGGTATCTGACTAACAAACTCGCGACACATAGTTTTGGTTGTTCTTGGAAAAACGGAAAATGCAATAACGGTTGCTCCTTGCTAATTGCAGATATCTTTATCCTATCTGTGATGAAAATTTTTACAGATTCTGCCGATATCTTAATATTGCTTATTTTTATTTTTGAAAGTGTTTGCATACGCTGAGCGGTGGCTAAAGCTAGGAGTGTCGCAAGTTTTAGGGTCAGCTCTTCTAACTTAAGGTCGCCATTAGGCCAACATTTGGATAAGTATGTTAAAACAGGATCCGGATCCCAAATGTCGCTATACTTGGCCTTCTGCGGTTTTAAAACGAACACCCCTTTAAAAAATCGTTTAATTCTTGCATCTTGACCTAAGTCATAAGACAGGACTAACGATAACGCTGAACGGTAAATGTTCAGTGTTCCATACGATTTTACAGTTTGAAATTCGTTCGCCAAGAACTTTCGAACATCTGGAACAGATGCATCAAAGCAAGATAGGCTGTTTTCGAGACAAAAGGTTTGCCATAGACGCAGTGGTTTTTCATATTGCTGGTACGTTCCTTTTGAAAGTGATGCGAGGATTACTGGCAGGGAATCTTCTGGTAGTCCTTGTCTAGAATACGCTTCCCTGACAGCATCCCTGCTA
>JAWWLR010000002.1:26374994-26398510 GCA_035041075.1 Acraspis erinacei
GGAAATTTTAATGTTTTGGTAAAGATTTGTCTTTTTGGGTTAGAAATTCAGTAATTTAAAAAAAAAAATAACATTTTGTTGAAAATTCATATTTTTGTATTTAGAATGTTTTAAAAACTTCATCGAAAAGTCATAATTTTTGCTTAAAAATTCAACAATTTTGTCGGAAAATAAACTTCTTGTTAAAAAAATTCAGCAATTTTAAAAAAAATAACCATTTTGTTGAAAAAAATGTTATTGAAAACTAGACTTTTTTGTTAGAATTGAACAATTTGAAAAAATGTATAATACAATAACTATAATTAAATATATAAGCTGTAATAAAAAAATGTATAATGTTTAATTGTTTAAACATTTTATGGAAAATTCCACATTTTGTTAAAAAATCAACAAGTTTTTATTTAATTTTATACAAGAAAAAAAACGATGATTTTGTAACAAAATATTAAAATTATTAAACATATTATTGATTAAGAAAATGTATAATTTAACAAATATAATTAAATATATAATTAAAAAAAAATGATAATGTTTAACCATTTTATTGAAAAATTGAGGTTTTTTTTTGTAAAATTGAACAGTTTTTTATTTTATTTTATAAAAAAACAAAAAGATGACTTAAAAAAATAGTAAAATTTTTATTAAAATTGTTGATTAAAAAAATTTATAATATAATAAATACAATAATATAATATAATAATATATTGAATATACAATAAAATAATTTAACTGTTTGTTGAAAATTAAACAATTTTTTAAATTACCTTTCTGTTGACAATTTCGCTATTTTGGCAGAAAATTAACTTCTGAAAAAATTAACTTTTTTTGCAAATTTTGCTATTTTGGCTTGTTGAGTTGTAAATTTAGTAATTTTTACCAAAAAAATAACTTTTTGTTGAAAATTCATATTTTTATAATTAAAATTAAAATAAATTCATCAAAAATTCCTCCTTTTTGGTTAAAAATTTAAAAAATGTTGTCAAAACATTTAAATTTTTGTAGAAAATTCAGCAATTTTGTAAAAAAAATGCCCTTTTGTTGAAAATTTCGCTATTTTGACAGAAAATTAAATTTCTGTTGTAAATTCATATTTTAGTTTTAAAAATTAAACAATTTGATTAAAGTCATCAATATTTGTTGAAAATTTGAATGTTTTGTAGAATTATTTTTTTAATTCGTCATTGTTGCTAGAAAACTAATTTTTTAAATTAAAAATGTAACTATTTAAAAAATAATAATCTGATTTAGTTGGGCATTCGAGTATTTTGTTGAAAAATAATTTTCGTTGGTTAAATACAACTGCTTTTTATTTTTAATTAGAATCTTAAAATAACCGAAAATGTAACTATTTTTTTTTTTGGAAAATTCATCTTGATTTAAAAATTCAATTGTTTTGTAGAAAATAAATCTTTTTGGTTTAGAAATTCAACAATTTGGATGGAAATTCAACTATTTTGTTAAAGATTCATCTTTTTAGATTGAAACTTTATTTTTTCTGTAGAAATTTCATCTTTTTTGTTGAAAATGTAGCTATTTTGGCAGAAAATTAATTTTCTGTTGAAAATTCATATTTTTATGTTGAAAATTGAACAATTTTATTAAATTCCTGCATTTTGGTTGAAAATTTAGTAATTTTTGCAGAAGAATAACTTTTTGTTGAAAATTCATATTTTGAAAACAAATTTTTTTTTTTAAATTTGGTAAAACTCATCCATTTTCGCAAAAAAATAACCTTTTGTTGAAAATTCATATTTTAAAAACAAAATTTTTAAAAATTTGTTAAAAAGTCATTCTTTTTCGTTGAAAATTAAATTTTTTTTATTTGGAAGTTCAACAATTTTGTCAGAAAATGAACTTTTTGTTAAAAATTCAGCAATTTTGTCAAAAAATTACCCATTTTATGAAAATTTAGTTATTTTGGCAGAAAATTAATTTTCTGTTCAAAATTAATATTTTGGCGTTGAAAATTGAACAATTTGATTAAAGTACTCCATTTTGGTTGGAAATTTTAATTTTTTTGTGAAAAATGTTGTTTTTTTGGATTGGAAATACAGCAATTTTCGCAGAAAAATCACTTTTCCTTGAAAATTCATATTTTTATATTAAAAATTCAAAAACTTCTTAAAAAGTCATCCAATTTAGTTATAAAAATTTAAGTTTTTTGTTGAAAATTTGTCTTTTTGAGTTGAAAATTAACTTTTTTTTAACTTTAATATTTTGATGATAAAAATTTAAAAACTTGTCTTCAAAATTCTTTTTTTTGGGTTGTAAATTTAGTAATTTTTGCAGAAAAATAACTTTTTCTTGAAAATTCATATTTTTATATTTAAGATAAAAAAAACTTCATCAAAAAGTCATCAATTTTTGCTAAAAAATTCAACAATTTTGTAAGAAAATTAAATTTCTGTCGAAAATTTATATTTTAGCGTTAAAAATTGAACAATTTTATCAACTCATCAATTTTGGTTGAAAATTTTTGTTTCGGTGAAAATTGCTCTTTTTGGATTGAAAATTTAGCAATTTTGTTAGAAGATTAAATTTTGTTGAAAAATCATAGTCTGAAAACAATTTTTTTTTAATTTGGTAAAAGTCATCCATTTTGGTTAAAAATTAAAATTTGTTGGTGAAATTTTTTTTATTTGAATTGGAACTTCAGCAATTTTATCAGAAAATTGTTTGTTGAAAATTAAACAATTTTTTTTAATTACCTTTTTGTTGAAAATTAAACAATTTTATTAAAGTCATCCATTTTAGTTGAAAATTGTAATGCTTTGTTAAAAACTTGTCTTTTTAGGTTGGAAATGGAGCAATTTGCGCAGAAAAATAACTTTTTCTTGAAAATTCATACTTTTATATTAAAAATCCAAAAACTTCTTAAAAAGTCATCCTTTTTAGTTATAAAAATTAAAGTTTTTTGTTGAAAATTTGTCTTTTTGAGATGAAAATTTAGTAATTTTGTGAAAAAATTAACATTTTGTTGAAAATTTAGTTATTTCGGCAGGAAAATAATTGTTGGTTTAAAAATTGAAATGTTTTTGATTAAAATTGATCTTTTCAGTTTTAAAATTCAGCAATTTTGTGAGAAAATCAACTGTTTGTTGAAAATTAAACAATTTTCGCTATTTTAGCAGAAATGAACTTTTTGTTGAACCTTAATATTTTGAAGATAAAAATTTAAACATTTTTCTTAAAATGTCGTTTTTTTTGTGTTCAAAATTTGCCTATTTTGTTGAAATTTTTTTCTTTTTGGGTTGAAAATTTAGTAATTTTTGCAGAAAAATAATTTTTTTTTGAAAATTCATATTTTGATATTAAAAATCAAAAAACTTTTATTAAAAAGTAATGCATTATGGTTGAAAATTAGATTTTTTTGGGGGTTGAAAATTCAGCAATTTTGTCAGAAAATTAAATTTTTGTTGAAAACTTAGCAATTTTTTTAAAAAGTCATCCATTTTGAAAATTTTGCTAGTTTAGCAGAAAATGAACTTATTGGTAGAAAATTCATATTTTGTAAATAAATTTTTTTTTTTTAATTTGGTAAAGTCATTCGTTTTGGCTAAAAATTAAGATTTTTTTTAAGAATTTTTTTTGGGTTGGTAATTTAGCAATTTTGGGAGAAAACTAACTTTTGGTTGAGAATTCATATTTTGATGTTAAAAATGCAAAAAAATTTTTTGTTAAAATGTCAACCTATTTGGTTAAAAATTGAACTCTTTTGTTGAAAATTTGTATTTTTGGGTTGAAGATTCAGCAATTTTAATGTTTTGTTGAAAATTTGTCTTTTTGGGTTGAAAATTCAAAAAAATTTGTCAGAAAATGAACTTTGTGTTAAAAATTCATGTTTTGAAAACACAAATTAAAAAAAAAATTGGTAAAATGTCATCCTTTTTCGTTGAAAATAAAAATTTTTTGGTGAAAATTGGTTTTTTGAGTTGGAAGTTCAGCAATTTTGTCGTAAAATTACCTTTCTGTTGAAAATTTCGCTATTTTGGCAGAAAAATAACTTTCTGTTGAACCTTAATATTTTGTCGATAAAAATTTTTAAACTTTTCTTAAAAATTATTTTCTTTGTGTTAAAAATTCAACTATTTTGTTGAATATTTGTCTTTTGGGGTTGAAAATTCAGCAATTTTTGCATAAAAATAACTTCTTGTTGAAAATTCATATTTTTATATTAAAAATCAAAAAACTTTTGTTAAAAAGTCATGCATTTTGGTTGAAAATTAAAATTTTTTGCGAAATTTTTTTTTGTTTGGTTCAAAATTCAGCAATGTTGTCAGAAAATTAACTTTCTGTTCAAAATTCGTATTTTAGTGTTGAAATATGATCAATTTTGTAAAATTCATCCATTTTGGTTGGAAATTTTAATTTTTTTTATGAAAAATGTTTTTTTTTTTTTATTGGAAATTCAGCAATTTTCGCAGAAAAATAAGTTTTGTTGAAAATTCATATGTTTATATTAAAAATTCAAAAACTTCTTAAACCTTTTATTTATGAAAATTACAGTTTTTTGTTGAAAATTTGCCTTTTTGAGTTTAAAATTGAGTAATTTTGGGCCGAAAATTAACTTTTGGTTGAACCTTAATATTTTGATGATAAAAATTGAAAAACTTTTCTTAAAAAGACATTTTTTTGTGTTAAAAATTTGACTATTTTGTTGAAATTTTTTCTTTTTAGGTTAAAAATTTAGTAAATTTTGCAGAAAATTAACTTTCTGTTGAAAATTTATATTTTAGTGTTGAAATTTAAAACAGTTTTATTAAACTCATCCATTTTGGTTGAAAATTTTAATTTTTTGGTGAAAATTAACTGCTTGTTGAATATTAAACAATTTTTTTTTTTAATTCATCTTGTTTGGTTGAACATTTTAAAATCTTGGCAGAAAAAGAACTTTTTGGTTGAAAATTGAAATGTTTTTGACTAAAATTGATGTTTTCGGGTTTGAAATCCAGAATTTTTGTGAGAAAATTGAACTGTTTTGTTGAAAATTTATCGTTTTGGGTTCTAAACTCAACTAGTTTGGCAAAAAATGAACTATTTTTTTGCAAATTTCATATTGTTCTAGATAAAAATGTATACAATTTTTATTAAAAATTTAGCAATTTTTCCAAAAAATAGCTTCTTTCATGAAAATTCATATTCTAGCGTGGAAAATTAAACAATTTTATTCAAAAGTCATCCCTTTTGGTTAAAACTTTAAATTTTTGTGGGAAATTCATCTTTTTGGGCTTTAAATTCAACTATTTTGGCAAATAATTAACTTTTTGTTAAAAATGCATATTTTCATATTGAAAATTAATTTTGTTGTTGTTAAAATAGCATATTTTTTGTTTCAAAATTAAACTTTTTCGTTAAAAATTCGCTGTTTTGGGTTGAAAATTCAGCAACATTAGCAGAAAATAAACTTTTTTGTTAAATATAAATATTTTAATATTAAAAATAAAAATTTTGTTGTTAAAAAAACATCGATTTTGACTTAAAATTCAAATGTTTTGTTGAAAATTCTTTTTATTTTGGTTGAAAAAACAGCAACTTTGACACACAAAAATTAACTTTTTGTTACAAATTTAGCAATTTTGGCAGAAAATTAATACTTTTTGTTTGAAAAACATATTTTGATGTTGAAAAATAAACCATTTTCTTGAAAAGTCATCCTTCTTGGTTAAAAATTAAACTTTTTTGTTGAAAATTTGTCCTTTCTTGGTTGGATATTCAACTGTTTTGTGTTTTTTTTTCGTTTAAAACTTCATCCGTGAAAATTAAAAAATCTTCAAGTTTACCGATTTGCAATTAAAAGTTCTAAAATTTTGTAGAATTGTGATTAAAATTTTTTTGATTTTTAATGTTTCAAATTGATCAAATTGAGAATGTGAATTATAAAAATTACAGAATTTTTAATTGTAAAACTTAAAACTGTAAATTTTTTAAATAACAAAAGATTCAATTTAAAAATTTATAATTCATAGTTTTACCATTTTAAAGATGGATTTTTGGAATGAAAAGTCCAGTTTTCAATTATAAAATTTTCAAATTGAAGAAACTTCAAATGTAAATTTAAAGAGTTAAAATTGAACATTTTTAAGTTTAGAAAATACAGATAAAAATTATTATCTATTAAAGACTCTTCAATATTTGATGCTTCAACTAAAAAATGATGCAATTTTGAATTCCTTTTTTTGAAGAAATTAAATTAATAAAATTAAAGATTACTCAAATTAAAGAATTTATCTTTAATTGCAAGAATTGGAAATAAAAACAGAATTTTATAATGTCAAACGAACGGTAAAATAATGTTAAATTGGAAAATAATAATAATTATTATTAATAAATAATAATTTATATGTATAAAATTAAATACCTCGTTCGTAGTCATGTTTTTCTTTTGGACGAGATTCCAGAAACAAGTATTGTGAAGATTATTAATATGGACATCAGCCTGCCTCCAGGATAAATAATCCCTTAAATTATTGTCCATCGGATACAAAACTAATCTGGCGTCGAATGCTGGCGGATATCGAAGTTTTCTATCCTTAAAAAACTCGGACCAGTAGAAGACGTACGACGACGCAAATAGCGAATTCACGTTTGATGTTATCTTAAAAACTTAAATAAAAAAAAGAACACCTCACAATTCTAAAATACGGTAATTATTATTTATTACTGTAACAGTTAAAAAAATAATCTAAAAAAAAATTGGAACAAAATAATTCAATTTTTAGTGAAAGAGATTAATTTTTTAAAAAGAGAAGATGAATTTTCAAGAAAATAGTTAAATTTTTAACCAAAAAGATTAAATGTCTGTTAAAAAAGATAAATTTTCGACGACAAATATATTAATCAAATTTTCAGTTAAAAAAATTAATTTTAAATTAAAAAAAAATTATTTTTCAATTAAAGAAATGTATTTTAAATAATAAAAAAACATCCTTTTTAACAAAATATATGAATTTTCAACTAAAAAAGATTAAATTCTAGCCAAAAATATAATGGTTGAAAACAAATTTTTAATTTTAAAAATAATTTTTCAATCTAAAAACATTGGTTTTGAACAAAATAAATGAATTCTCCAACAATTTTTACATTTTTCAATAAAAAATATTCAATTTGATAATTAAATTTGTAACCATAAAGCTTCACTTTCTAGAAAAAAATTAATTTTGAACAAAATGCATGAATTTTCAACTAGATTTGAAATTTTAAAAGAAATTTTTTATTCTAAGAGTTAACTTTTCCAACGAAAGAAATAATTTTTTAATAAAAAGTATGAATATTTAACAGTTCAATTTTAGTTAAAAAAATTAATTTTCACAAAAAATCAATCTTCAAACAAATAGTTTAAGTGTATTTTAAAAAAGTTAAATTTTCGATAAAAAAAGATTAATTAAATTTTCAGTAAAAAATAAATTTTCAATTAAAAAAAACTAATATTCAATCAAAGAAATTTATTTTTGATAAAAAAATATGACATTTTAACAAAAATTTAGATTTTCAATCAAACAGAATAAATGTCTATCAAAGAGATAAATTATCAGTTAAAAAATTAAATTTTAATAAAAAAAAATGATTTTTTAACAAACTAAACGAATTTTTTAACTAAAAAAGATAAAATTCTAAACAAAAATAAAATGGTTGAATTTTCGGCCGAAAAAATAAAAAAAAATAAATAAATTTCAATAAAAGAAAACTAATATTCAATCAAAGAAATTAATTTTTGATAAAAAATATGACTTTTCTTTATAAAAAATAATTATTTTTTTTGAATGAGAGATTAATTTTTAAATAAAATGACGAATTTTCAACGAGAAAAATAAAAATATTCAACAAAGAAGATAAATTTTCAAGAAAATAGTTTAAAAAAACCAAAAAGATTAAATGTCTGTTAAAAAGATAAATTTTTGACGAAAAAAATATTATTTAAATTTTCAGTTGAAAAAATTAATTTTAAATTAAAAAACAATATTTTTCAATTAAAGCAATGTGTTTTAAATTAAAAAAAACATAATTTTTTAACAAAAACAACTAATTTTCAATTAAAAAAAGTAAATTCTAATCAAAAATAAAATGGTTGAATTTTCAGTCGAAGAAATTAGTAAAAAAAAATTAAATTTCCATAAAAAACAAAATTTGAATTAAAAAATAATTTTTCAATCTAAAAAACATTTGTTTTGAACAAAATAAATTAATTCTCTACAAAATTTTACATTTTTCAAAGAGTATTCAAATTGATAATTAAATTTTTAACCATGAATTTTCAAATAGATTTGAAATTTTTAATGAAATTTTGAATACAAAAATATGAATTTTTAACAGTTAGATTTTCAGTTAAAAAAATGAATTTTCACCGAAAAAAGAAGAATGTTGTAACAAAATAGTTCATTTTTTCCCTAAAATAATTAAGTTTTTAAATAAATAAATTGAATTTTAAATCAAAAAGATGAATTTTCTACCAGAAAAATACAATTTTTCAACAAAATAGTTAAATCTTCAAACAGTTAGATTAAATGTCTTTTAAAACAGATAAATTTTCGATAAAATTAGATTTTAAATTTAAAAAAACTAATATTCAATCAAAGAAATTAATTTTTGATAAAAAATATGAAATTTTAACAAAAATTTAGATTTTCAATCAAACAGATTAAAACTGTATCAAAAAAGATAAATGTTCAGTTGAAAAAATTAATTTTTAATAAAAATAATAATTTTCAATACAACAATTGTATTTTTAATAAAAAAAAACATGATTTTTTAACAAACTAAACGAATCTTTCAACTAAAAATGATTAAATTCTAACCAAAAATAAAATTGTTGAATTTTCGCCCGAAAAAATTAATTACTAAAAAATAAATTTCAATAAAAGAAAACTAATATTCTATCAAAGAAATTAATTTCTGATTAAAATATGACTTTTTTGTAAAAAATAATTCATTTTTTTAATGAAAGACATTAATTTTTAAATAAAATTACGAATTTTCAACAAAGCATACGAATTTCCAACGAGAAAAATAAAAATATTCAACAAAGAAGATAAACTTCCAATAAAGTAGTTAAACAATTAACCAAAAAGATTAAATGTCTGTTATAAAAGATAAATTTAAAATTAAAAAACATGCATTTTTAACAAAATAAATTAATTTTCAACTAAAAAAAATTAAATTCTAAACAAAAATAGAATGGTTGAATTTGCAGTCGAAATAAGTTTAAAAAAATTACATTTCAATTAAAAAAAAATTTAATTAAAAAAATAATTTTTCAATCTAAAAGAAATTTGTTTTGAACAAAATAAATGAATTCTCAATAAATTTTTACATTTTTCCAATAATATTCAATTTGACAATTATATTTTTAACCATAACTTGCCCGTTTTTATTCAATAAATAAATAAAGATTTATTTTCCAGGAAAAAATTAATTTTTACCAAACTGCATGAATTTTCAACTAGAGTGGAAATTTTTAAAGAAATTTTTCATTCTAAGACTTAAATTTGTTAACAGAAGAAATGAATTTTACACTAAAAAGCTGAATTTTAGAGAAAAGAAAACTAATATTCAATAAAAGAAATAAATTTTTAATAAAAAATACGAATTTTTATCAATATAAACCAATTTTAAATGAAATTTTGCATTTTTAAAGGAATTTTCAACCTAGTAGTTAAATTACCAACCATAAATATTATTTTTCTACAAAAACGATTAGTTTTTAGCAAAATAAACATGATTTTTCAACAAAATTTGATATTTTCATCCTAAAAGTTAAATTTTTAATCAATGACATGAATTTTCGACAAAAAAACTGAATATTTTTATCAAAAATATTACATTTTTAACTAAAATCATTAACTTTTGACCCACTTGTTGAATTTTCAATCCAAAATATGAGTTTTCTACAAGGAAAATACAACATTTCTACAAACACGATGAATTTGTTTAAAATTTTGAAATTTTCAACCGATTAGTTCAAATGTCTATCAAAAAAGATAAATTTTAGATAAAAAATAGATTAATTAAATTTTCACACAAAAAAAGATTTTGAATAAGAAAAAACTAGTATTCAACTAAAGAAATTAATTTTTAATAAAAAATATGCATTTTATCAAAATAAATTAATTTTGACCAAAATTTTGCTTTTTTAAAGGAATATTAAACCTAATATTTAAATTTTCAACCACAAAGATTAATTTTATACAAAACCGATTAATTTTTAGCAAAATAAAGGATTTTTCAGATAAATTTGAAATTTTTAAGTCAATTTTCATACAAAAAACTGAAATTTTCAACTTATTTTTAAAGTAATATTCATCCTAATAAATGTTTAACCAACCATGGAACAGTTAAATTTTAGAAAAAATAATAATTTTCACAAGAAAAAAAGAAAGAAGAATTTTTTAAGAAAAATAGTTAAATTTTTTTACCTAAAATAATTCATTTTTAACCATTTATATTAAATGTATTTTCAAAAAAGATAAATTTTCGTTAAAAAAATTAATTTTCATCAAGAAAAAAAAACTAATTTTCAACTAAACAAATTAATTTTCAATCAAGAAAACCTGAATTTTTAACCAAATAAATTTTCAACAAAAATAATTTTTTAAAGAAGAATATTCAACATGATAATTAAATTTACAACTAAATTTGAAATTTGCAAAGATATTTTTCAACCTAATATTTAAATTTCAAAGAAATTTTTTTAAATCAAAATAGTACAATAATTTTTAGTAAAAAAAATGTACCAAAATTTTAATAATGCAGCACAAATATACAAAAATGCTTATTTTTCATTTATTGTAAAAATACCACTTTTTATTTAACAATAAAGTTATTCGTGAACATTTTTCTTATTTTTGAAAGAAGAAAAAATAAGTTAAAAAAAATTAATTTTCGCAAAATAATTTTTTTTTAAAACAAAATAGTTCGTTTTTTTCCTAAAATAATTTATTTTCAATCCAAACTATGAATTTTCTACTAGAAAAATAAAAATTTTCAACAAAATAGTTAAATTTTCAACCAATTAGATTAAATGTATTTTAAAAAATATAAATTTTCCATTAAAACAATAGATTACTTAACTTTTCAGGAAAAAAAATAGATTTTCAATAAAAAGAAATAATTTTTTAATAAAAAAATATTCATTTTCAACAAAACAAATTAATGTTGAACCAAATTTTGCACTTTAAAAGGAATATTAAACCTAATAGTTAAATTTTCAACCATAAAGAATAATTTTCTATAAAAAAAGGGTAATTTTGACTAAAATACATGATTTTTCGAACAAAAAACTGAATTTTCAATTGACGAAGATAAATGTTTAAACAAACATGGAACAGTTAGATGTTCAGTTTAAAAAATTAAATTTCGCACAAAAAAAAGAATTTTGTAACCAAATAATTACATTTTTTTCCTAAAATACTTAAGTTTATAAATAATTAAATTGAATTTTCAATAAAAAAGATGAATTTTCTACCAGTAAAATACAAATTTTCAACAAAGAAGATGAATTTTCAACTAAATAGTTAAATATTAAAAAACAATTAGATTTAATGTCTGCTAAAAAAGATAAATTTTCGATAAAAAATGGATTTTCAATTTAAAAAAAACAAATATTCAATCAAGGAAAATAATTTTTGATAAAAAATATGAATTTTTAACAAAGCAAATTAATTTTCAAACAAATTTTGCACTTGTAAAGGAATATTCAACATAATAGTTAAATTTTCAACCAAAAAGAATAATTTTCTATAAAAATGGTTAATTTTTACCTAATGTTCGAAGAAATTAATTTTTGATAAAAATATGACTCTTTTATAAAAAGTAATTAATTTTTTTGAATGAAAGAGATTACTTTTTAAATAAAATGACGACTTTTCAGCAAAAAGGAGAATTTTTAACAAAAATAAGGTAATTTTCAACTAAAAAATATGAAATTTCAACCAAAAAAGGAATAGTTAAATTTATCTTTGACCAAAAAATAATAATTTCTTAGAAAAGAGTTAAATTTTCAACCAAAGATATTAATTTTTAAATAAAATGACGAATTTTCCACGACAAAAATCAATTTATTAATCAATAATGAAATGGTTACATTTTTAGTTAAGAAAATTATTCTTGAAGTAAAAAAGAGAAGAATTTTCAACCTAAACGATAAATCCTCAACTAAAAATAAATTTTTAACAAAGAAGTTCAAAAAAATAGTTGAAAATTCAACAAATAAAGATGAATTCTTAAAAAACAAAATGAATTTTTTATTTAAAAAAAACTATTTTCAACCAAAAATAGAAAATTTAAATTTTATAGATGAAATAATTATTTTTCAATTAATAATACAACGAATTTTCATCCAATACAATACATGTTTGAGAAAGTAGTTCAATCTTCTACCAAGTAGTTGAATTTCCAAAAAAAAATTAATTTTCAAACAAAAATATAATTTTTCTATAAAAAAAATACGAAATTTTAATCAAATACGTGAATTTTCAACAAAAATAAGTTAATTTTCAACTAAAAAAGATGAAATTTCAATCCAAAATGGAATGCTTGAATTTTTATTAAACAAATAATTTTCAACAAAAGATTTAAATTTTCAACCGAAAAGATTAAATTTCGATCGAAAAAGATAAATTTTCGACAAAAAATATATTACTCAAGTTTTAGTTAAAAAAAATTAATTTTAAATAAAAATAAAAAAATTTCAGTTCAAGAAATATATTTTCAATAAAAAACAAACATGAATTTTTAACAAGATAAATACATTTTCAACTAAAAAAGATTAAATTCTAAGCGAAATAAAATGGTTGCAGTTTCAGTCGAAAAAATTAATTTGGAATTTAAAAAATTAATTTCTCCGAAAAGAACCAATTTTTAATTTAAAAAATAATTTTTCAATGTAAAAAACATTGGTTTTGAACAAAATAATTAAATTTTCAGAAAAAATTCTAATTAAAATGATGAATCTTTAACGAAAAAAATGAATTTTCAACCAAATAGTTCAATTTTGAACGATTATTTTTAGTCACGTTAAGCATCAGCCTAAATCACATTGAAATAATTACTAAAAAATTACCTCTACGTTTAAACTGCTCTGCATTTCTCCGGAACACGAACGAATACTCGTCGCTTTGACCAAAAGCAAGAACGATTTCCTTGAAATTTTCCATGACACTGCGAGCGGCCCGATTCATTAATTCCAGAGCAGTCAAGTCATTCGGTTTTAGAAATTCGTGTTCGTCCGAGAATTTCGAAAAACCTCTTCCATCAATTCGAACAACAACGTAACAATTCGGTAAACAATGTTCATCGCGTTCAAAACTTTTCACATATTCAAATTTACTTTTCGCCATTTTCGGCGTCGAATTGAAGCTTCTTTTTATCAAACAGTGTAACTGAGGTCCAATACTTTTCAGTAAATTACTCGTCATTCGTCAATTTGCAGTTTTCTTATTTTATTTTCCCGTTTTTGGGACACTAACTTTTGGCGAAGTGACCACTGACAGGTCAAATGTGAGGTTATGTTTCGTGCGAGTCGCGACGTGTTTGCGACTTAGTGAGGTTATGTTTATGTTTATCAACTCGCATTTTTCGATTTTCGCTCTTGGAATTTTTATGAATTACAATAATATCTTTCAAGTTTCATTAAACTGGTGAGTTTTTACATGAGTAATTTCCTACTAAATTGTCGAAAAGTTATTTACTAATAGTTAATCAGCAAAGAATTAAAAAAAAATTCATGAATTAATTTTGTACGTTTAGGATTTTTTAAATAAACCGAGGACCTACAAATTTGAGTAGTCGAAGAAGATTTTGTCCTAATTTAAAAATAGTTGCATATAAAAAAGAGTGGAGCATAAAATTTATTTTTATTTTATAATAGCAAAATTTCCAGTTTTCTAACCTAATTTAAAAGAAATGAAAAATTTTAGACCGAAAATATTAATTTTCTATTTAAAAAATGAACTGTCAATAAAACACATAAATGTTTAATCAAATTAGTGAATTTTCAACTAAAAAAAGGTCCATTTTTAACCAAAAATATTAATTTTCTATAAAAAAAGACGAACTTACAACAAAAGAAATGATTTTTCAACTGAAAATTATCAATTTTCAACTGAATTAATGAATCTTTAACGAAAAAAAATTAATTTTTTTCAAAGCCCTTTAATCAAGTAGTTTAATTTTCAAAAAATAAGAACGAATTCATAAAAAAATACACGAATTTTCAACTAAAAAAGAACAATTTTCAACCAAAAATAAAATATTTAAATTTTTAGTTAAAAAAATTAATTTTTAAACAAATAATTGAATTTTCCAATAAATATATAGGGAAATTTTCAAGGAAAGATATTAATTTTCTATTAATAACGTGAATTTTTAACTGAAAAAGATGAATTTTTATCAAAAAATGGAATGAAATTTTCAATAAAAAATACGAATTTTGAAATAAATATTTAAATTTCTAATCAAAAAAGTGAATTTGCAACTAAAAAAAGATTAATTTTTAACCAAAAATTCATGGGTTAAATTTTCAGTGAAGTAAAATTAATTAAAAAAAAAAAAATAAAACAAATTTTCAACAAAATAAATTTATTTTTCAGCAAGAAAAGTTAAATTCTCAACTAATATAGCCTAATTTTGAACTAAAAAAGAAAATTTTTTTTAGCAAAAATGAATTATTTAAATTTTCAGTTAAAAAAATTAATTTTTAAACAAATAATTGAATTTTCCATCAAATAAGTAGGGCAATTTTTAACGAAAAATATTAATTTTCTGTTAATAAAGTGAATTTTTATCTCAAAAGGATTTATCTTTACCACACATAAAAGTGAAAATTTCTATAAAAAATAAGAATTTTCAAATAAATAATTAACTTTTAACAAATAAATTATTTCTAAACTAAAATAATGAATGATCATCAGAAAAAATAATTTTCAATAAAAAAAGTCAAATTTAAAAAGAAAATTTTAATTTAATTTATTAATTAATTTAATATATTTATTAAATTATTATAAATATTATTAATTTATATATTTATTTATTAAATTTAAATTTAAATAAATTTAAATTGACAAAAAAATTAATTTTCTTTAAAAAAGAGGAACTTTCAACAAAATAAATAAATTTTTTTTCAAAAAATATTATTTTTTCATAGAAAATGGAAAAGTTTAATCTAAACTAAAAAATTGTATATTTCAATAAAAAAAGCAACCGAATTTTCAATAAAATAGTTAAATTTTGAACCAAAAATATTAATTTTTCTAAAAAAAAAAACAAACGAATTTTCAAAAGAACACATAAATTTTAAAACGAATAAGTGAAGTTTAAATAAAACTAACAAATTCATTTTTAACAAAAATTTATAATTTAAATTTTGAGTCGAAAAAAAAATTAATTTTCAAACAAAAAAGAAATGTTGAAAAAATTAATTTTCATCTAAAAAAGTAGAATGTAAAAAAATAAATTTAAAAAGACGAAATTTTTTTTGTTAAAACGGACGAAAGTGAAAAAAGGAATTTCCAAACAAAATAGTTGTAAATAGTTGTCAACCAAAATAGAATATTTAAATTTTAAGTTAAAAAACTTAATTTTTACAAAACGAGAAGAATTAAAAAAAATAAAATAAAAAGAATTTGCCACAAATTTTCCCCCAAAAAAGATTTTTCTTTCAAGAAAGAACAAATTTTTTAACAAATTTGATGTATTTTTCAATGAAAAAAGAAAGAAAGTTTCAACGAAAAGTAGGATTTTCAAGCCAAAAATATTTTTCGGTACAAAAGTGACAATCACATAAATTTTTTCAACCAAAAGGACGAGTTTTTTCCAAAATTAATTGTAAATTATAAAAAATTTATCAAAACAATTGGATTCTCAACTAAAAATATGTATTTTATAATTAATAATAATGAATTTTATAATTAAATTTTCTAGAAAATATGCAATCAAATTAAAAAAAAAGAATTCTCAACAAAAAATTTAAAACAAAGTCAATTTCAAATCAGACGACGAATATGTATAAAGAACGGAAATTTTTTTATTTAAAATTCTATAGTTTTTTATTTAGCTCAGATTATTTAATTTTAATTTTTTAAAAAATTAACAAATTGTGAAATTTCCAAGCCATAAAGACGAATTTTCTAAAAAACAGTTGAATTCTTAGATTTTTTAAACAAATAGTTGACTTTTTAACTAAAATGAAATTAATTTTCCAGTAAAAAAATAAGTTTTTCAAAAAAGAACAACGAATTTTCAAGCATATAGATGCAATTTTAAACAAATATTTTATTCTTAACTAAAGAGTTGAATTTTCAAAAAAAAATATGTTTAGATTTTTATTAAAAAAAAAAGATTTTCAATGAAAAAGAGGATTTAAAAAAATGGTTAAATTACAAAACAAAAAAGTTGAATTGTGAACAAAATAAATAAACTTTCAAGCAGAAAATATCAATTTTCAACCGAAAAAGGACAATTTAAATTTTCATTAAAAAAAATTATTTTTCAAAGCAAAATGTACAAATTGATATTTCACCCTAAAAATATTTTTATTGTGAATCAGAAACAGGTGGATTCAGCAAAATAAAATGAAAAGAAAACGAATTTTCAACAAAATAAATTTTTTCTTTTAAAAAATTTTCAAAGTTTCTGTGATTTCTTAAATTTCATAAACATAAAAAATTAGATATCTTTTAGAATTACTGGTTAAATATTTGGTTGAAAATTCATCTCTTTGGATGAAAATTTAACCTTTTTTTTGTTGAAAATTCATTTCTTGTTGGATGAAGATTAATATTTTTAATGAATATTTCACCATTCAATTGTTGCTTAGCAAATTAATATTTTTTGTTTAAAAAATCATGCTTTCGTTGGAAATTCCAGTACCTGGTTTAAAGCTGAATAATTTCCTGAAAAATTAATTTTTGTTGTTAAATATTCATTATTTTAGTTAAAAAGTCATCTCTGTGTTTAAAAATGATATTTTTTGTTTGAAATCTCTTCGGTGATAAATGGAAATTTTATATTTTTTTATTTGAAGAATAAGTTTTTAACTGTAAATTTAAACAGTCCATTTTTTGATGAAAATTGACCCCTTTTAGACTAAAATTCATCATTTTAAATCAAAATTAATGTGTAGTTGAAAATTCGTTCTTTTTTTCTTAAAAATTAAATATTTTTTTATGAATTAATTTTTTTTTTATTTAAAATTAATCTTTTTTAGATAAAAATTCACTTAATGGACAGAAAATTAGTAATTTTGTTTAAAATTCCACATCTTTGTTGGCAGTTGATCAACTTTAAACACTTTTTATTATTTTGGTTAAACCTGCATAATTTTAGCTGAAAACTAAATTATTTTATTAAAAATTCCTCTATCTTATTGAAAATTGGGCATTTTTATTTGAAAAATTAATTTTTAATTAAACATTTAAATCATTCATTTTTGGTTAAAAATTTCATTTTCTTAGTTGAAAATTTACGTGTATTGTTAAGAATTTTTGTTTGTTAAAAATTCTTAATTTTAATTTATTTCCCTAATTTTAATTAATTTTTTAAACTGAAAATTCAATTCAATTTTGGGTTAAAAATTTATCTTTCTAAGATAAAAATTCATGTGTTTTCTAAATAATTCATTTTTTGGTGGACAATTGTTCTTTTTTTTTTTAATTTGAAGACTAATTTTTTTAACTGTAAAGTCGATTAAAATTCCTTCAACTGGATTAAAATAATTAACAACATTTTTTTCCATTATTTTTTAAATCGGGAAATTGAGCTATTATATTTTTGGTTTAAAAATTATATTTCTTAAACCAAAAATCGTCATTTTAGTGGAAAATTAATGTTTGCTTTAAAATGTAACTATTTTGCTGAAAATTCTTTTTTTTTTAAACTTTTTTAACTGAAAATTTGACGATTCCATTTTTGGTTGACAGTTTGATCTTTTTTGGTGGAAAATTCGATTATTTGCTTAAAAATTCCTATATTTGAATAAAAAATCGATATATTTGGATGTAAATTAATTTTTTAATTGCAAATTTAAATATTCCATTTTTCGTTTGTTTTGAAAATTCATCTGGTTACTTGAAAATTAAATTATTTTTTAACCAAATATATATAAATTTATATAAATAATAGTTTTAATCAAGTTATTAACTTTTCAACGAAAAATATTAATTTTATACCAAGAAAGTGGATTTTTAAATTAAAAAAATAATTTTTAACCAAAAATGGAACAAAAAAACAACTCATGAACCTTCAACTCAAAAAAATTCAAACAAAGATGGAATATTAATATTAAAATTTAAAATATTTAAATAAATATTTAAATTTTTTACTAAATAGATGACTTTTTTAACTAAAATGATGTCTATTTAAACAAAAATAATTAATTTTTCGGAATGAAGCATAAACGAGTAATCGAATTTTCAACAAAAAATATGAATTTTCAATCACAAACAAAATAGCTAAATTTTTATTTAAAAAAATTATTTTTTAACCAAAAATAATTTACTTTTAACTAAAAATATAATTTTTTAAACAAATAGTTGAGTTTTCAAACCAAAAAAATTAATTTTTAGCAAAATATAAATTAAAATATAACACAATATATATATAATTAAAAATATAATAAAATATAATAAATATAATAAAAATATTTTTAAAAAATTTACATAAAAATATAATAAATAAATAAAATAAAATATAAAATGCAGCTGAACAAAGATTAAAATTTAACAAAAAATGGAACGGTTACATTTTCAGTTTACAAAAATTTATTTTCAACGAAAAAAAACTAAAGACTTTAATTTTGAATCACATATTAAACTTCCACTAAAACATTAAATTTTTATCTAAAAAATGTCAATTTTCATCCACAAATGTGACAAAGACGAACTTTTCACAAAGTACATTAATTTTCCATCAAATAAATTGATTGTTTAGCTGAAAATTATTCTTTTTTAAATTTAAAGAATAATTTTTTTCAGCTGTAAAACAGTTAAAAAAATTGTTCTTCCAATTTAAAAAAAGAAAACTAATTTTCAACCAAAAAATGAATTTTATAACAAAATACATAGAAATTTGATCTATAAAAAATTACTTTTTAGCGGAAAATGGATTTAAAAAGTTAATTAAAATGAAGAATTTTTAACAAAAAAGATGAACTGACAAAAACACAAATGAATTTTAAACTAAGAAAATAAAATTTTTAATAAAAATAAAATATTAAAATGTTTCATTAGCAATTAATTTCCAACCAAAAATATCAAGTTTTTAATAAAATAGAAAATTTGTTAACAAAAAAATTGAATTTTCAGCAAAACAGATGAATTTTCTACTACAAGTAGTGGAATTTTTAACAAAAATTAATAATTTTCTGCCCTAAAAATGATTTTTCAAGTAAAAATATCAATTTTCAATTCAAAGTGGAGTGGTTAAATTTTAAATTAAAAAAATAATTGATAAACAAAATAATTAGGTGTTCAACTAAAAATATTGAATTTTTTAATAATGAAAAAATTTAATTTAATTTTAATTAAATTAAATTAAATTAAATTAATTTTAATTAATTTTAACATTAATTTTAATGAAAAAATTGATTTTCAATAAAAATAGGATTTTTTAAAGAAAATAGTGAAACTTGAAAAGAAAAAAGACGAATTCAAATATACAGTTATACAAAAATTGATCTTTTTTATTTAAAAATTAATGTTGTTTGTTTAGAATCCTATTTTTTGTTGAATATTATATTTTTTTTTAACAAAAAAAAATTCCTGTTATAAAAATTCAACCATTTTATTTTTGGTTAGAAATTAATCTTTTTTACTTTAAAATTCATCTTCTTAGTTAAACATTTGTTCAAAAATTCTTTTTTTTTAATGAAAATTTAATTATTATATTTTTGATTGAAAATTGATCTTTTTAGTAGAAAATTCATTTAAGATGAAAATCTATCTGCTTGATTAAAAATTTTACTGTTTGGTTGGGATTTCGTTTTTTTTATTGAAATATAATTTAAAAAACTTTATATTTAACTTTTCAATTTTTCGTGGAAAATTGATCTTTTTTCTGGTAGAAAATTAATGAATTTGGTTAACAGAAAGTTAATATTTTTTAAAAATATTTCATCTTTTTAGTTGAAAATTTATTTGTGTAATTAAAAATTCAACTATTTCTTTTAAAATATAGATATTTGCTTAAAAATTTCTCTATTTTGATGAAAAATTCTTTTTTCTTGCAGAAAAAAATTAAGTTTTTTAACAGAAAATTTAACTATTCTTTTTTTGGTGGAAAATTTATATTTTTGTGTTGAAAATAATGTATTTTGTTGAGAATTCATCTTTTTTGGT
This sequence comes from Acraspis erinacei, assembly GCA_035041075.1. Classification (NCBI taxonomy): domain Eukaryota; kingdom Metazoa; phylum Arthropoda; class Insecta; order Hymenoptera; family Cynipidae; genus Acraspis; species Acraspis erinacei. The sequence goes on from JAWWLR010000002.1 coordinate 26,395,319, forward strand.
TGAAAATTTAACTATTTTGTTAAAAAATAATTTTTTGTTGTTGCTGAAAATTAATTTTTTCGATTGAAAATCCAACAATTTTATTTTTGGTTAGAATTTAATTTTTTTAACATGAAAATTCATCTTCTTAGTTAAAAATCTAACTATTTGCTTAAAAATTCTTTTTTTACTAATTTTTTAAAATGGAAATGTAGTTATTATATGTTTGGTTGAAAAAAATCATCTCTTCTGTTAAAAATTCTTTTTTTTTTAAATATAATTTCTTAAACTTTAAATTAAACTTTTACATTTTTCTTGAAAAATTGATCTTTTTCTGGCAGAAAATTAATGAATTTGGCCAACAGAAAGTTATAATTTTTTTAATATTTCATTTTTTTAGTTGAAAATTTATTTGTTTAATTAAAAATTCAGCTATTTCTTTTAAAATTTAGATATTTGCTTAAAAATACGCTTTTTTGTAAAAATTAATTTTTCAAATGAAAATATAACTATTCTATTTTCTATTAAATATTTATAGCTTTTAATCTAAAATTCATAATGTAAGTTAAGAATTAATCTTTTTTGGTTGAAAGTTGAACTATTTTGTTTAAAATTAGATTTTTTTCTTGTTAAAAATTAATTTTTTCGATTGGAAATTCAACCTTTCAGTTTTGGTTAGAAATTAATCTTTTTTACTTTAAAATTCATCTCCTTAGTTGAAAATGTAACTATTTGTTTTAAAATTCTTTATTTTTTAAATGAAAATTGATGTTTTTAGTAGAAAATTCATTTAAGAAGAAAATCTATCCCTTTGTTTAAAAATTTTACTATTTCTTTAAAAATATAGATATTTGCTTGAAAGTTTAACTATTCTATGTTTGGTAGAGAATCTATATTTTTGTTTATTTTTTATTAGTTTTCAAATAAAAAATTAAATCTTCAACCAAAAAATGAATGTAAAAAATACATGCTTTCTCAACGAAAAGAAATTAATTGTAACCAAAAAATTAAATTTTTAGTTGACAAAATGAATTTTCATCCAACAAAAAACTATTTTTTAACAAAAAAAGGTTAAATTTTCAACAAAACACATGAATTTTTAACTAAAAAAAATTGAATTTTAACCAAAAATGGAAAATTTAAATTTTTATTGAAAAAAAATTGATTTTCAATAAAAAATACGATTTCTTAAAAAGAAAATAGTGAAACTTGAAAAGAAAAAAGACGAATTCAAATATACAAATATCCAAAAATGTATCTATTTGCTTAAAAATTAATTCTTTGCTGTAAAAATTAATGTGTTTTAATGAATATTTAACTATTCTATTTTTATTTGGAAATTGATCTTTTTCACTTAAAAATTAATGTTGTTTGTTTAAAATTATATTTTTTGTTGAATATTATTTTTTTTAAACAAAATAATTAATTTCAATTTAGTTGAATATTCATCTTCTTTGTTAAATTTCTACTTTTTGTTAAAAAATGTTTTTAACTGCTCCCTGAAACATAAATTAATTTGGTTAAAAATTCGTTTTTTGGCTTGAAAATTCCACAATTTATTAATTTTTAAGTGGAAATTTAATAATTTGAACAAAATGAAAAACTATAGAATTTTAAATTAAAAAATTTGCGTTTTTTATACGCCTAAAAATGCGCTTTTTTGTAAAAATTAATTTTGTGAAAATTCGTTTTTTTTTTAAATTGGATTAATAAACGTTTCCATTTTTCTTGAAAAATTGATATTTTTTTGGTAGAAAATTAATTAATTTGTTTAACCGAAAGTTAATCTTTTTTAACCTTTCATCTTTTTAGTTGATAATTTATTTGTTTAATTAAAAATTCAACTATTTCTTTCAAACTGTGGATATTTGCTTAAAAATTAGTTTTTTTTATTGTAGAAAATTTTTTTTTGTTTTAAAATGAGAATTTAATTATTATATTTTTGGTTGAAAATGGATCTATTTAGTAGACAATTTGTGTAATTTGTTAAGAATTCATCTTTTTTGATTGAAAATTGAACTGTTTTGTTAAAAAATATTTTTTTTTGTCGTTGAAAATCAATTTTTTTAAACTGAAAATTTATTCATTCCATTTTTGGTTAAAATTTAATCTTTTTCTAGTAAAAAATTCACCTGTTTGACAGAAAAAATCGAATATTTTGTTAAAAATTCTTCTATTTTGATAAAAAAGTCTTTTTTGTTGTTGTAAAAATTAAGTTTTTTAACTGGAAATTTAACTATTTTATTTTTTGAGGCAAATTAATCTTTTTTAGTTGAAAATTCACTTATTTGGTTGAAAATTCAACTGTTTTTTTTTTAAATTCGTCTTTGTGGCTTGAAAATTCCGCAATTGATTAAACTTTTATTTTTTATTTTTATGTGGAAATTAGACATAAAACAATAGAATTTTAAATTAAAAAATTGCGTTTTTTCATACATATTCGTCGCCTAATTTGAAATAGAATCGAATGTATATTTTCCGATAAGAATTCATATTTTTTGTTTAAAAGATTAATTATTTTTTTGTAACTTCATCTTCTTGGGTTAAAAATTAAAAAAAAATTTTTTTTTTTTTCTTCGCTGAAAAATCTTTTTTTGGTGTAAAAATTGAAATGTTCCTAAATTTTAATTTATTTTCTTGAAAATGCTAGTATTTTACAGGAAATATCACGGATTTGAACCAATTCGAATTGAATTTAATATATAGTACCCACATTAATTTTATATCCAAGATTTTATTAAAAATATGAATTATAAATAGTTTAGAAACAATAAAATTGAAAAAAATATTTTAGTTTTTTGTGAAGATATTTCGAATTTCAGAAATCGTCTAAAATATGAATCTGCACGAAAAATTCCTGAACTCGCCAACAGTAGATTTTTCAATTTTATCAAAAACACAATTCAGCGATTCCGGAAATCTGATCAGTGAATTAATAAAATCTTACGACGAAGAATTAATAAAAGGAAAATTAAACAAAAATAGTCTAAAATCATACCATATGCTTCTCTGCAATGAATATCATAAAAAAAGACTCGAAAAATCGCAGAAAATTCAAAATTTATCAACAACCGCTGACCTGTTTTTAAAAATAAAACAATTCTCTCGAGAAGAATTATTGATAATCTACGACATCATAATCCTTAAATTGATTCTCTTCACCGCAGACATTTCCAAGGAATTAGAAAATTTTCAAATCAATTTTATTAATTC
>JAWWLR010000002.1:26403833-26416376 GCA_035041075.1 Acraspis erinacei
AAAACTAAGGACAATCACATTGTTAATTGTTTATAAATTTCATCCAGTTCTAAAACTTAAGACGAGCAAACACATTTCATTATTTTTTTAATTTTCACACAATTGTGAAACATAAGCCGATCAATCACATTTTTACTTTAATTTTAAAACATGAGTCTATCAAAGATATTTAATTCTTTTTATAAATTTCATGCAGTTATAAAACTAAGGACAATCACATTGTTAATTGTTTATAAATTTCATCCAGTTCTAAAACTTAAGACGAGCAAACACATTTAATTATTTTTTTACATTTCATACAATTGTGAAACATAAGAAAATCAATGGCATTTTTACTTTAGTTTTAAAACATAAGACTATAAAAGACATTTAATTCTTTTTATATATTTCATTCAGTTCTGAATAATAAGACGATCACTCATTCGTTTCTGAATTTACTACAGTTCTAAAGCATACGGAGATCAATTACATTGAATTTTGTTTATAAATTAAATACAGTTTTAAAACTTAAGGCGATCAATCACATTCTCATTTTTTTCGGTAATGCATGACGTTCTAAACAGTAAGACGATCAATCGCACATGATTCGTTTCTAAATTTCATACATTTATAAAACTTAAGACGATGAATCACATTTTTACTTTTTATGCATTTTATACTGTTGTAAAATATAAGGCGATCAATCACATTGTCATTTGTTTCGGATTTCATATAAGTGTGAAACACAAGAAGATCAATCACATTTTTAATTCTATATGAATTTCATACAGTTTTAAAACTTAGAACGATCATTGACATTGTTACATGTTTATAAATTTAATAATTTCTAAAACATGAGATTATCAATCACATTGTAATTTGTTTCTGAAATCCATGCAGTTGTAAATCATCAGATGATCACTCACAATTCATTCGTTTCAGAATTTCATCCAGTTATGAAACATAAGACGATGAAACACATTTCATTTTTTTTAATTTCATACAATTGTGAAACATAAGACGATCAATCATATTTTTACTTTTTATGCATTTTTTACAGTTGTAAAACATAAGGCTATCAATCACATTGCCATTTCATTTTGAAATTCATGCAGTTCTAAAACATAAGACGAGCAAACACATTTCATGATTTTTTAAATTTCATACAAGTGTGAAACACAAGACGATCAATCACATCGTTACTTGTTTATGATTTTTAATCCAGTTCTAAAACATAAGGCGATCAATCACATTCTCATTCATTTATGAAATTCATACAGTTCTAATTCTTCAGATGATCACTCACACGTCATTCTTTTCTGTATTCCATACAGTTATAAAACCTAGAATAATCATAGTTAAACCTCATCAGTTTCTCTTTTCATACAGTTGTGAAACACAAGACGATCACATTTTATTTTCTGAATTTCATCCAGTTCTGAAACATAAGGCGATCAAACACATTTCATTTTTTTTTTAAATTTCATACAAATGTGGAACACAAGACGATCAATCACATTTTTAATTCTTTATGAATTTTATGAATTTTTGCAATTCATACATTTCTAAATTTTCAGATGATCACTCACACCTCATTCGTTTCTGATTTGATAAAGTTCTAAAACTTAGTACAATCACACTGTGAATTATTTATAAATTTTATACATTTCTGAAACATAAGGCAATCAAACACATTTCATTTGTTTATAAATTTCATACAGTTCTAAAACATGAGGCGATCAATCACATTTTTACTTGTTTGTAAATTTCACCCAGTTCTCAAATATAAGGCGATCAATCATATTCTCCTTCATTTCTGAAATTCATACACTTATAAAACATAAGGCGATCAATCACATTCTCATTCGTTTCGGATTTCATACAGATGGGAATCATAAGATGATCAATCGCATTGTCATTTGTTTACGAATTTCATTCAGTACTACACCCTACACGATCACTCACACTTAATTTGGTTCTGAATTTCATAGTTATACAGCTTAAGACGATCAATCACATTGTTACTTGTTCATGAATTTCATACAGTTTTAAAAAATAAGGCGGTCAGTCACATTCTCATTCGTTTCTGAAATTCATGCAGTATTAATTCTTCAGATGATCACTCACACGTCATTCTTTTCTGAATTCCATACAGTTATAAAACTTAGAATGATCATACTTAAACTTCATCAGTTTATTTTTTCATACACTTGTGGAATATTAAATGATCAATCACATTGTAATTTATTTTGGATATTAATGCAGCTCTGAATCATAAGACGATCAATTACAGTCTCATTTTTTTCTGAATTTCATGCAGTTCTAAACTGTAAAACGATCACTCAAACTTGATTTTTTTCTGAATCCTATACACATTTAATTATTTTTTTAAATTTCATACAATTGTGATAGATAAGACGATCAATCACATTTTTACTTCGTCATGAATGTCATGCAGTTTTAAAACATAAGGAGATCAAAAACATTTTATTCTTTTTTTAAATTGCATACAGTTTTGATACATAACGCGATCAATCACATTTTTACTTTTTTATAAAGTTCATGCAGTTTTACAACATAAGGCCATTAAGGAAAACATTGCCATTTTATTTTGAAATACATGCAGTCCTAAACCGTAAGACGATCACTCACACTTGATTCTTTTTTGAATCCAATACAGTTATAGAACTTTGAACGATCATTCACATTTTTGCTTGTTTATAAATTTCACACTTTCTAAAATACAAGGTGATCAATAACATTGTCAATTGTTACAGACGATCACTCACACTTTATTCGTTTATGAATGTCATAAAGTTATAAAATATAAGGCGATCAATCACATTCTCATTTGTTTCTGAAATTAATGTAGTTGTAAACCATAAGTCGATCACTTCCGTACCGTTTTATTAGGTTGTGAGACCTAAGACGATCAATCACATCGCTACTTACTGATGAATTTCATACAGTTCTAAAACCTAATTTCGAGGCATTGAAATTATAAAATGAAATATAAATAGTATAGAAGTAAAGTTCTTTGGTTTTTTTCAAGGCTAGCATTGAGAAATTAGAAAAGGAAATAGTTGAAACTGTTTTATCAAATGCTGATCAACTCAGTATTCAGATAATGATGTCCTGGATTCTTACAAGGATTTATGCCAGAAAAACTGACAAAACTAGCCTGTGGAATTTCTTCAAAGAGGTTCATATTTTAAAATAACTTCCAATCACGCTATCAATTTTATCTTACAAAAAACATTCACAGGTTAAAGAAAAACGTCCAGGGAATCTAAAATTTGTTGCGGGTGTGATTTTTCACGTTTCAAAACTTTTAAATGGCAAGGAATTTGAAAGTTTTGCACAAACTGCTGTTTCTTACCTAGCACCTGAATGTTTGGGTCCCACTTTTAATACTCGTCTTGCTTGTCAAGTAAGTAAAAAAAATCAAATAGTGAACCCAAATTTTTTTGTCTAAAATTATATTTTTCTAAATTGTAGATAGTGATTCTGAAACTTTATGAAGTTATGCAAAAGGAAGATATACTGTGTAAAGCGATTCTAGAAACAATGGATGATCGAAATTTCAAGATAGCAAATGAGTTTTATTACAACAATTTTCATTCTTTGGAAAACTACAGTTTGGAGGTTCGTATTTCAATAAAAAATTGTAATCCTCAAATTTAATACCTAATGATTTAATTGGCAGTCTATTTACTACGAAGTACCTCGTCTAACGAGCATGAATAATGATGAATTAATACCGCCAAAAGTTTTTGAAACTCTTCAATTTTCTGAAACGAAGCCATATCCGTTAAAATTATTTGACCAAAGAAATTCTTTGAGCCTTGCAACTGCTTCAGCTACCACAAAGTCCGCAGGTAATTTAATTTTTTTACAGTTAATAAATAAATAATGTTAATTTCTGCGATTTTTGAATGAGAAATTTAAGCGTCCGTTTGAAAAAAATTGCTTCGGTTGCAATTTTTCATTCGAAAAATTTTTTAATCTTGTTTGGTTTAAATGTCACTGAAAACTCACCACCGATTCTTGATCACCGTCCAAACTTTTTTACCACCTTCCAAACTTTTTTTATCACCGTCCTAACTTTTTTACCACCATCCAAAATTCTTTTATCAACGTCCAAACTTTTTTATCACCGTCCAAACTTTTGTTATCACGTCCAAACATGCGCCTCGAGCGAAACAAAATTCCCCCTCCATTTTCTCGAAAACTAATAATATTTTTAATCCATTTTTTTTATTGGTTCAACAACTAAATAATTAAAAAGTAAATTTTCCTTTTTTAAATTGATAATTGGATATTTATCACGGTCCAAGCTTCAGAAATTATCCAAATTTTTTTATCACGTCTATTTTCTCGAAAAAGAATAATATTTTTTAATCAAACCGTCTTTTTGTATCGATTCCAAAACTGAATTTTAAGACGGAAAATTCTCCCTTTTTTAAATTAAAAATTGGAATTTTTATCATTGTCCACAATTTTTTTTTATCACGTCCAAACATGCGCCTCGAGCGAAAAAAATCCCTTTTCTCTTCCTTGAAACTGATTAGTATTTTTTAATCAAACTTTTTTGTTTGTGTCGATTTAACAACTGAATAGTGAGTAAGAAAATTTTCACTTTTTTTAAATTGAAAATTGGATTTTTTTTATGAAAGTCAAAATTTGAGAAAACGTGACCATCGAGCGAAAAAAATTTCCCTCCAATTTCTCAACACCTAATTTTACTTTTTTATCAAACTTCCTTGTTATCTATTCAGCAACTAAATAGCTAGAAAGTAAATTTTCATTTTTTATTTAAATTCAAAAGTGGATTTTTTATTATCGTCCAAAGTTGGAAAAAAGTGACCCTATGGAGAAAATTGCACTTTTCCCCTTAGTTTTCACGGAACCTGAAAGCATTTTTCAGTGAAACTTTCCACGGTTTAATGTGGCACTTATTTGTTTCAAAAGTACTTTTTTTTAAATTAAAAATTCTTTTTTATTCGTAGTTGAATTATAATTCCAATTTAAGGAAACTCAGTAAGATTAAATAGAATGAAATGGAATTAATTGTAATTCAGTTCAATTAATTAGGAATAAGTCAATAGAATTGATTGACGTTCAGTGGCACTTAATGGCACTTAATGGAATTCAATAGAATTTAATGAAATTTTATGGAAATTTAAGTAATTCCGGGATTAATTGGGACTCGCGGTACAATTTATGCAAATATTCAACGTAATTTCACGGAATTCAATAGAATTTCAAGGAATTTGATGGAATTCGCATGGAATTTTCTGAAATTTAATGGAACTCAATTGAAATAATTGTAATTTAATGGGATTAATCAGAATCCAATTAAACTTAATCAAATGTTCAATGAAATTTAACATAATCCAATGTGATTTAAAGGAATTTTATAAAGTTCTAAAAGAATGTAGTGGATTAAGTTGAATTTATTCAAAAATATTAAACGGAATGTGATAGTATTTTACAGAATTTGATCAAATGCATCGCAATTAATGGAAATTTATGGAATACAATGGTATTTAATAGAATTCAGATGAATTCAATTAAATTTGATGAAACCCAAAGGGATTAATTAGAATTTGTTTAAATTTAATCAAATATTCCATAAAATTTAACAAAATTCAATATGATTTAAGGGAATTTAATGAAATTCAAATAGAATTGAGTGGAATTCAACGGAGTTCAATTTTATTAAAATTGAATGGAATTTCTTTAAATTCAGTTGAATTAATTTGGAATGATTGCATTCAGATTCAGTGTCTTAATGGAATTAATTAATTAATTCATTAAAAATTTATTAAAATTATTCAATTAACATAATGAAATTCCATAACATTTAATGGAATTTAACGAAACTCTAGGATTAATTGGAATAAAGTTGAAAACAATAACATATTGAACGGAACTTACCGGAATTCAATAGAATCGAAAGGAATTGGATGAAATTCAGTTCGATTTTCGTGTAATTTAATGGAACTCAATGGAAATAATTAACATTCATTTTAATTTAATGGAATTCGATGAAACTCATAGGAATTAATCGGAATCTAGTTCTATTTAATTAAATATTCTATGAAATTCAAGATTGTTTAAAAGAATTTAATGAAATTCAATTATAATTTAGTGGAGCTTAATAGAACTCAATAGATTTTATTCAAATTTAACGGAATTACTTAAAATGAAGTTGAATTTATTTGGAATAATGTAATGGAATTAATTAAAATTCAGTGGCATTTACTGACACTTAAAAAATTAAATAAAATGTATTTGAATTTAACGGAATTTGACAAAATTTCGGATGAATTGTGGGATTTAGTTTAATTTTATTAAATAATAATCAATGGTATTTGATGGAATTCAATGAAATTAAAATGAATTCGATGGCATTTAATTAGAATTCAATGGAATAAATCGAAATTTAATGTAATTATTTGGATTTTAATCAAACTCAATAGTATTTCATCAAAATCATCGGAATCAATGGGAATACATTGAGTAGAATTCAGATGAATAAAATTAAATTAAACCAAGTTTTCAATGGAAATGAAATTAATGGAAATTCAGTTGCATTTAATGGCACATAATGAAATTCAATAAGATTTAATGGAATTTAAGGAAACTCTAGGATTAATTGGAATACAGTTGAATAAAATGACATATTGAACGGAATTGATCGGAATTCAATAGAATTGAGAGGAATTTTACGAAATTCAATTCGAATTTTGGGGAATTTAATGGAACTCAATTGAATTAATTGAAATTCATTTGAATTGAATGGAATTTGATGAAATTCAATGGGATTAATTAGAATCCAGTTGAATTTAATCAATTATGCAAATGAATATAACAAAATTCAATGATTAAAAGAAATTTAATAAAAGAAAATTATAATTTAGGGGATTTTAATGCAGCTCAATTGATTTTATTCAAATTCGACGGAATTATTTTAAATTGCCGGAATGTAAGAACCGGCCGAACGCTCGAAACGGGTAAAACAATTGTCCAAGTCAAGAAAGTGGGGATGGGAAATTTGTTTTCGAAAATCCTTGTTCAAAAAATTTGAAAATATAGAGAATTTAAAACTGCATCTTTTCTTTAGAAGAGAGTTTTTGATAGAATTCATTGTTTTGTTTGAAAAAATTTAAATGCTACTTTTTTCGCACTTTTTTTCTTTGAAAAAGCGTGTTTTTTTAGAATCAACTCGCAATAATTTGGCCAATTCTAAACAAAATTGGAATTTTTTTTCAACTTGTAGGGGAGTATTTTCCACTTCCGTTGATGTAGGTGGACATTTCATAAACATAGTAATTGTTTATAATAATTTAATCAGAAAATTATACCGTGTTTTCCGAGCTTCTGCTCTTAACATTTTCCGTATGAATTGGAGTACGAAACAATCGTAAAGACAGTTACGTGAAGCAATGTTGGGAAAAGTTTTTCGTCAAGGAATATTTTGTTTGGTCGAAAGTTAAAAAAAATAGGACGAGTTGAAGTCAAAAGCGCTCGCAGTTCGAAGCGATTAAGGCGTTCGGTGCAGTCACTGGTTATAGAATTTTCGCGCTCGGTTTTGTTGGCCCCTGAAAGCTTTTAGAAAAGGTTTCGAATTTTAATTTTTGAAGGATATATTTAAATAGGAAATTTAATTGTGCATCTTTTGAAAATTAAATTCGTACTAAAAAAAGGTTTTCTTATCAATGTTGACAAGCAATTCATGAACAATGTATGCGGTAAAACGCTAATAAAGCAAGCAATGGAAGGATTCTAAAAGAATGTGATAATAATTTTTTTATTACTTGTCGAGTGTAGATCATCGATCAGCATCTAGATCTTTTTGATCTGATATGATGAGGTTTGTATATATAAGCAGTCTCTTTACAGAATCATCAAGAAGGCTAGAAAGCGACTTGGTACCACCTTCACCTAGAAATCCCTCGCGTTTGACTGACGAAGATGTAACCCTTCTAGTAAGGAATTGGGATGCTGGGATACGAACATTTGGTGAGGATCTTGGACACGATGCGTCTATGCCTCCGGGTTCTAGAGCATATTTTAACGAGCATCATCAACTTGAACCAGGACCACAACGTAAGTTGAAAATTTATCTATATTAGTAAAAAGTTAAACAATTTTAGTCAGAAAATTCTTTCCTTTTTTTGGCAAATTAATTTTCAACTGAAAATCTAACCAGCTTTCGAAAATGTTTATTTTCCTGCTAGAAGGTTCTCGTTTTCAATTGAAAATTGTTGGAACTTATAGGATAAATTAAATTATTTAAGTTTGTAAGAAAATTCAGATTCAGTTAAGAACTTATGGTTGTTACACGGAAAAAAATCTTGGAAAATTTCCTAGAATAGTGCTGGACTTTTGGACGGGCCATAATTTTTATAAATTGTCGTATAATTTCCATGAAGGTGTCATAAATTTTCATGGAAAAATTAGATTTTACAAAAAAGGTTTGCATTTTACAAAAGAATGTTATAAGGTCGTGGAGTGGTTATGAAGAAGACTGTTCATGTTTTCGCAAAATTGAATTAAATAAGTACGTTACACAGAATTGCATTCGGATTGTCATGAGGTATAGTAGACACTGTATGAAGAATCAGTGCTCCCAAATCCCTGGTATTATCGCATCGCATCTAAATTATGCAAATTAAACAAAAAGTAAAAATGGCTTCAAAACATAAATTTCAAAGTATAAATTCCTTTAAATGAATTTCATGTGTTTTTATTGAATAATAATTAATAATAATTGCGAAAAACGAATTAAAATAGTCTTCCAAAATAGCTTCTGCCATTTGCCGAAGCGTTTATATGTTCTGCAGTAAAGAAATACAAATTATATTCGAATCTTTATCCTCACTAGAATTCCATCCAGTTCCAAAACACTTCTTAGCAAGTAATCTACCTTCCTCCAAAATGGACACATCGATGTTATATTTTTAAGTGCAACACATTGTAGAGAATTAATTCGTTCACAGAAATGCTCTCACAGAAAAAACTAAAGTTAAATTTTGTTGCATGTAAAATTTCCCGCTGTTAAATTTTACATGCTATTTGGCGAAAGTTTATCCTATGATGGAATAAAAGCTGTCGTCTGCTATGGAGTCCTTAGCAACAATGGGAAAACGGCAAAGCCATCTAGGGGAAAACTGAGATATGTACTAGAAATTCTGTGACCCTGATTTCGATTCAGTGGTTCAAAATCCATAAGGACAGCCTAATTACTTATCTCGTGCACACACATGTTTTATGACCTGTTTCACCATAAAAACCCCAGGCCTACTTTTTGTGTTGTACTCAGCCGGCACAGAGAATTCGGTCATGAATATAGTTCGTTTTTGAAGGCTTGGAGAACGATGGCAGGCCTTCAGTATGCAATAGACATTGTTGTCCGAAAATTGTAGTTCAAGAAATTTTGGTACATCTCGTCTTGGACAATTCACTCTATCTTCTTCGGAGCGTACGGCAGGTTGTGGGTGGGGCACCCAGATAGTATCTGTTCTAGATACTCTACGTGTACATTACCTGCTCTGCACCTATCACTGGACACTTCTTGACGTAAAATGCGATTCTGATATGCGAAAATGAAACCTTCTGTTCCTGAATTAAGCACTGATGATCTGAGGAATAAAAAAGTTTGCTCTTTTAGCTAAAATTTTCTGTTCATTTTTTGGGCCTGTAGCTATTGACGGAATTTTTTAACATCTGCCCTAGTTACTTCGGGTTTTAGAAGTGAAGCATCTAGATGGAGTAATTCACTCTTCTCACTTCTGGTGATAAAGTTCAGGCCACGGGTCTCGGCCGTTTCCTCTTCATCTTTATAAAGGGTCGCTCCTTTGCCAATCATCTCGTGGTTGTTGACCATTTTTAGGAGAGCATCTTTGCAATTTGCAACGGTGTAAGGGGTTATTCATTAATTACGTAAGGACGATTCTCCCTATTTTTGACCCCCCGCTCTGTCCCCATATAAGGGCACATAAAATCAGTTACAAGGAAACTCAAAGTTTGACGTAAATCGAATAAGATTTTTATTTTTTAACAGATGATTTAAGTTATACTCTTTTATTGTTATTAGATTTAGATTACGATTGTATTATTATTAGACAACTATCTAGTCTTTGGAAGAGCATTATGTTATGATTAAGCACCCGACCTGTCACGACGTGTCGGTGGACGGTAGTAGAAAAAAAAATAGAGTGTGTCTAAAGCCGCCATTTTTTGAACAGCATGTCAACTACGCGGGATTTTCGAATTGATGAGGTAATGTTAGTTTGAGTAAAAAATAAGGTATTGTGACTGGAATTGTTATTTAACAAACAAAAATGTAGATCATTCAATGCTATTTCTGCTTGAAAATAAAGGAAGTTTTTTTTATTTTTCAACTAATTAGAATAAGAGCAATGGACGGAAAGAATATATTATAATTTTTATTTATAAGATTTAAAATGGATAAAAATGAACACATTTAAGAATTTAAAATTTTAATAAGCAATATAAATTTTTAAAATAAGGTTTAAGGTTTTTTTTCCAACTGCATATTATAGATTGAAAAAAAGGTCATTCGGCATCGAAATGGAAGTAGATTTCTAATAGTAAATTTCGAATTTTAAAATATTACGTCAGAATTACTTCAGAAATACTTTTTTTTTCATAAATACATACAGGTTATTTTTTTTCATAAGTGATAGCTTAAAATTCTTAATAAATTATATTAATACCGACTCGTGTACCAAAATTTCCTAAATGCTATTTTTTTCTTACAAAATTAGAAGCCACTGGGTTTAAAATTTTGTTTCCAGACCGTCTTGACGTAAAAGTGAGCTACTGGATCGAAATAAGGGCACATAGAATTATTTGGCTGGGGGTGGGAAGACTCCTGGAGGCTTTCAAAAATATTATCGAATTTTAATGCTTGAAGACTTTGTTAGTTTTGCATTTAAAGCCAAAAAATGAAATTTTGTGGAAAAATCGATTTAAATTCATTTTTTACTTCTACTCGTGCTCAGTCAGTCAGATTTTGGAATGTTCAAATAAAGTTTTTAGGGAGAGTAGATAGATTTTTTTAACTGATAAATCAAAAGGAATTAGAAAATTTATTTAAAAATTTTTTTATTGATTTTTTCTGATACTACAGCGATAAAGTTGTGAGCAACAGTAAATAGCAGTATTTCCTCGATGTTTTTAGCCAAGGCAAATTGATATTTAAGAAATTATTAATGCCTCAAGGCGCTAGCGGCTATGATACTCGCGCGCGGACTTTAGCGAGTCTCAGCTGAGATTCACCTGTGCCAAAGATAAAACATCAAGTAAAAAGTATTGAAGTATAATATCAAATTATTATGAACAAATAAATAAATCACATTGCATAATGTTAAATGTATTCATTTAATATTATGTACAATCGCATGTTTTTATTTTTGAGACAAATTTTAATAAACTAAAGCACAACATAAACATACAACAGTTGTATCATCGTTAGGCAAATTACACCTTTAAAAAATCTTCGAAGTCAATAAAATAGTGGGTCATGATGAAGAAAATGAAAATGACCATAAATAGATAAATAATTAAATTAGGAAACCTCAGAAATAAAAGAGGTTCCTAATTATTAAAAATTACATTTCTAACCAGAATTTCTGGAGCGAACTAAATTATTGAAGCCAAGATCAAGAGTGAATAACAGTTTTTAATATTTAAAAATTAAATAAGTTTGACTCGGGTTATCCCTGTCTTTTTATTTATCTTAATTGATTGTAAGATCGCAATAAATGAACTTCATGTTTCTATTTAGGTAATTAAAATTGTTTATTTAACAGTAGTTATTTAGAGGTTTAGTTTTTCCTTTCTCTTTATGGAGCAGTTATACTTCTTATTTAATCCTAATGATCAAGGCCTCATTTGATTCTTCGAAGGATTCTGTAAATTTCTATTTGGGTTGATTTTTGTAGAAAAAATTAATTTAGAAATCATACAGTTATTATTTTTATAAATAATTATAGTTACAATTTTAATTGGCATCAAACAACTTAAATTGCATATTATCCTTCAAAGAATAAAATGAGGCCTTGATCACTAGGATTAGATAACAATTGCAAGCTTTCCCTAAAGAGAAAGCAAAAACAAAAACTCTAAATAACTACTGTTAATTCGATCCGACAGCTCAAATTAGGGATGAATCTATTTTTTCTGCAATCATTATCGAGGAATCATGAACTCTTTACTAGCTATTCGCTGAAAAAACGGGATACCATTGGCAAATGTCCCCCCATGTATTAACAACCTCCACCCTATAGGGGGGGGGGGGGGTGGTATGTATATTAAATTATTCCATAAGCTTATTCGTACAAAAATATCGTTTTGCCGTAATAGCACCATCATTTTTTTGTTCTGAAAGCTTGGTCTAAGCAAGTTGTCAAAATAGCTGAAAAAGACGTAAACCTTACCATTTTTGGAAATTAGAAACATCACCAAACAAATTTTTTGTTCGAAAAAACAAAATTACAGTACTTTTCTTTCATTGAAGCTAAAGAAATT
>JAWWLR010000002.1:26467747-26478552 GCA_035041075.1 Acraspis erinacei
AATCTCGAATTTTTGCTCTTCACAATATTTCCAAGTCTCGAGCAAACTTTTTTTATGATTACTCACCAATTAGGTAACACTTATTCGTGTCCTCGGTCCAGGTTTAAAAAAAATATTTGACAAAGACAATCTGAAGAATAATATTCTTACCCAATGGATTGCTATTCAACGTCCGTGGAAAAATTGATTTTTAGAAGAAAATTATTATCCAATTTTAACTTTTTTAAATGAAAGCAATGCAAATCAAAAACAATTTACTGAATTTGTTGTAAACAAATAAATGAATAATAATGGTTTCTTGGGGATTGTCGGCGATTCGTCACTTGGTTTTCACTAAATTTAAAAATTTGTGGAGAAAAGAGTTTTTTAGTTGAAATAATAAAAGTTAATAATTAATTAGTTATTTTAAGAGAAATTTTTATAAACAAATATCCATATGAGGTATTTATTATGGAATAAATAAAGCTTTTCTATGGAATCAATCTTATATTGCTTGGAAATAGAATCTAAGTATCATATTGGTCACCAGATAAAAATTAATAATTGTTTAAACAACCTTAATTAACAAATGCACTATTTGACTATTTTTGGAGGTATAAACTGGATTTTTTCGATTAAATTAACTGTAAATAATTAACTTATAATTTTTTTAATTTTGATGACAGCAAGTTATTTAGAAATGATTTTTTGCTATGTACCAATAAAATTTGATAGTTGTTTAACCAAACTTAATTAACAATTGCATGATTTGGCTATTTTTTCAGCATTTAGACTTGTTTTTTTTTGTGTGTGGAATGAACTGGGAATAACACTTTTTTTTACTTTATTTAGTAGTTCGATAACGATCCACTATTTTTATTTTTATTAACAATGTATTAAACAAATTTTTCTTAGAATCAGTTTACAATAATAAATTCTTTACTTTCGTCAAGATCTTTTAAAAATTTAGAAGTTAGTTTTGTAATGTTAATTGCATCGAAAAAATCAAGTTTGTACCTCCCGAAATAGCCAAATAGTGCATTTGTTAATTAATGTAATTTAAACAATTATTAGTTTTTATGTGGTGGCCAAATATTATACTTGTTTTTTTTTCAACTAATATGTGATCGATTCATTAGCAAAACCTTTATTTATTCCATCAACAATACCTGATATGGATATTTGTTTATAAAAATTGCTTTTCAAATAACAAATTATTTACTAACTTTTATTAATTCAACGAAAAAACTCCTTTTCACTATATATTGTTTAAATTTAGTGCGAATCAAGTGACTAATCGCCGCCAACTTTCAGCAAACCATTTTCATTCACTTATTTGTTTATAACAAATTCAATAATTTTTCTAACATTTGCATTGTTATTGGAAATGTTTTTTCGATAGCTGCTTCCAGTTTTATAGGTATTAAATTGAATCAAAGCATTTTTTTGAAACTAGTATACTTTAAAAGTCAAAATTTTTATTTTCATTTTTATTTTTAAATAAACAAAAAAATAAACTGGGATCTTGGTAAAGAAATAAATCTGATCTAAGACAAAATTCGGCACAATCTAAAAGTTCCTTTTACCAAGTTTTTGACAAAGATATGTAGCACTTCAAGTGGTTTTTAGAGTAAAATTAGTATTTCCAACCGGAAATATTTTTAGATTGTAATATACATTTTTTTTACATTTTCGCTTAGAATTTACCTTTTTTCGTCATTTTAATTGAAAATTCAGGCCATTTGTGGAAAATTCGTCTTTTTTTTTTTAGAAAACTAATCTTATTGGTTGAAAATCCATTTTTTTTGTAGGTACAAAATTCAGCTAATTCCCGTTGAAGTTTCATAATTTTAATTGCAAATTTCTCAGTTTGGTTGAAAATTAATTTTTTCAACTAATTGACTGTTTTGGTAAAAAATAGTTTTTTCATTGAAAGCTAGTATCATTGTTTAAAATTTTTTCTTTTGGTAAAAAATTGAATTATTTCAGTTCAATATTCATCATTTTAGTTGCAAATTAATATTTTAGGTTTTGAAATAAATTTATTTGATTAAAATGTAAATTCTTTTGTTAAAAATTAATTTGTTTATTGAAGATTAATTATTTTAATTAAAAAGTCATTTCGTTGATTGAGAAATAAGCTATTTGATTGAAAATTTGTTTTTCTTTGGATGAAAAGGAACTTTTTTTACCGAAAATGTAACTATTTTTTTTAAATTTGATTTTTTTGATTGAGAATTAAATTTTAAACTGAAAATTCCACTATTATATTTCTGGTTGAAATGCCATCTTTTTTATATAAATTCAACTATTTAATTAAAAATCGATATTTTTTATTCAAGAGTCAAACTATTTTTTTGAAAATGTATATAATTTATGGAAAATTCATCTTATTGTTTGAAAATTGGTCTTTTTGGTACATATAAAATTTAAAAATTTAAGTTTGATATTCAATCATTTTAGTTAAAAATCTATCAGTTTTGTTGAAAGTTACTTTTTTCAACTAAATATTTCACCTTTCGACTTTAAGTTGAGAATTGAACTTTTATAGTCCAAATTTTAACGATTTGCATTTCAATTTTTCTTTTTAATTAAAATTCAATTTATTTTGTTGGCAACTCGCGTTTTTTGTTTTAAAAAATTTGTTTGAAAAAATAATTGCTTAAACATTCTTCTTTTTAGTGGAAAATTCAAGTATTTCAATGAAACATTAATCATTTTAGTTGAAAATCATCTTTTAGGTTAAAAATAAATTTACTTGGTTAAAAAATAAACTTTTTTTGTAAATCAATTTTTTTATTGAAGATTCTTTATTTTAATTAAAATTTTCGTGGTTGAAAAATGAACCATTTTATTCAGAATTTCTTCCTTTTGTGGTTAAAAATAATTGTTCTCTCAAGTTCAAAATACTATTCCATTTGAATATTCCATAATTTTAGTTAGAAATATATATTTTTTTAACATTTATTTTTTTACTGAAAATTAAATTATTTAATTTTTGTTTGAAAAATGATCTTTAGTTAAAAATTCGTCTTTGTGGTTGAACATTGATTTTCTTGACTAAAAACGTAATAATTTAAGTTTTGTTTGACCATTTATCTTTTTGGGTAAACATTTTTTTAAAGCTCAACTATGTCAGTTGAGGATTCGTTGTTTGAGTCTAAAACTTATTTTTTTTTTAAATTCAATTATTCCAGTTCGGGTTTAATAAAATATTTTAGTTAAAAATTCCCGAGTTACGATGAAAATTAATTTTTTTACGAACAATATAACTATTCTATTTTCTGATGAAAATGTTCTTTTTCTATCATAATTCAAGTATCTTGGTTCAAAATTTGTCTCCTTTGATTGAAAATTCAACTATTTTGTTTAAAATATTATTAATTAAAATTAATCAAATTAATTAATGTAAATAATACAAATAATTAAATATTAATACATATGCAGAATAAAGTTCAGAATCTTTACCTACTGAAATTAACTTTTCGTGATATTATCATAGATTATTTGTAAGATTATAATATTTGCAAAAAAATAAAAATAAATTACTAGAAATGAAGTGTATATAATATTAAATATGTTAATATATACATTACAACAATATGTTATTTGATTTTAACATTTTAAAATTAGATAATCATTTTTCATTTGTATGTAACACTTCTGGAAAACTATTATTTATATTTTAATAAAATAAAATGGATTAGCTTTCAATTTTTTGTATTATATTTTATTTAACTTTGGATATTCAGGAAAATACAAGTTGTATAAATTAAAAAAATTATTAAACATCATAAATATTTAAAAAAATTTTTAAATAATAGCATTTATAAAAATTATAATTCAATATTTTCGAAATCACATTGTACAAATAAAATCTCATTAATACGTTAATGTAAAACATTTTCATAAAGTAAAATTACAAAATTTAGTTCTTGAGATGCATATAACTTCAGAAATTCTTAGCAGTTTAAAAAACATAAAAATATATTCACTATAATTAATAAAAAATGTAAAAATTCAATGTAGTTAAATTTGGAAAAAATTGTTCTTTATTTTAAAAAAATAATAAAAAATAACATTTTGAGATATTTCATTCTTGCCAATTCGGTTTTAGTTTATTAACTTGAATTTTATCAAAAATATAATGTGGAACAAATTTTATTTTTATAATAAATTTTTACATTTTAATGAACAAAGATTTTTCAATCAATAAATAATAAGAATACAGACGAGAATGTAGAATTAGAAAAAAAAACCTTTAAAAAAGTTTATTTTTAAACTAAATTATATTAATTTTTATTAAAATATTATAATTTTCAATATAACAATATTAGTTTTATAATACAAATTGTCTTTGAAAATACAACAAAAATCATAAGGAAACAATTTTATTTGCAGTTCAAAAAGAATTATTTTTATGAAACTACAAAGCCTTTAAAAAAGAAATTAATTTCAACAAAAAAAATTTTAATAAAATAATTTATTTAAAAAATTTGAAACGAATATTTAAATTGATGAAAAATAAATTTAATTATAAAATTGAAGCAATGGTTAATCAATTATTAATTTGGAACAAATTAAAATAAATTTAACGTATATTTTTAAATATAAAAAAAATTAAAATTAATCTAATGATAAACTATTTAAAAATAATAGGAAATTTTTAAAGATTCTTGATAAAAAATTTTCAATAATCTGCATTTTCAATAATCTGCATTTAATTTGTATTTTATTTGTATATATTAGATTTTTTTAAATCTATTATGGAAATTTTTTTCGGATTTTTAAATTTGGGAGATCTTAGTTTAAAAGATTAAAAACAGTAATTTTCACATTAGGGTGGTCCAGGTTTATACCTATAGAAATTGAAATTTCAGAATCGTTTTTCAAATTCTTTAAACAATTTTTCTCCCCCTGTACCTCGTGAAAAATTATTATCATTTAGGATGAATAATTATAAAAATTTGATTAATTTTCATTCTTCAGTATTTCCTTATTAAAGAACGTATACCCTATATTATTTAAACAATACTAATTTGTTTAAGAAATAAAAATATCCTTTAAAAATATATGGCTCTCAACATTCTTTAATTGTGCCATTATTTCCAGAAAATATTAACTTTTTACGATTAGAAGGAGAACAAAATATCTAAAGCAATCAGAATTGTTTAAATAATTACCAAACGTGTTAAACAAGAAATACAACACTTGACCTTCAACAACTTTGTATAATTTACCCCGAAAGATAAAAACTGTTCACGATTTATATGGGAACAAAAATTCTTTCAACAAATTATAATTGTTTAAACAATTTAAAATTATTCAAAAATACTTGGAAATTAGTCAAGAATCGATTTTTAAATCAAGTTTTTCTCATTTAAAACCGCATGTTAATTTCAAAATCTAAGGGCATAGGTTAACGTTGAAAAAAATTACGCTTTTTCTTTTTCCGAAAAATGAACAAAATTGTGGGGGGGGGGGCATCGGCAAAAAACGAGAGCTGAATTTTTATAGGTATAAATTTGGAGAGGGTAACTGCTGGACCGGAAAACTGGGAAAAATCGCGAAATAACAGTGAATTAATTTTTTAACGGGAATTTTACAAATTTTTAGAAGAAAAATATGTGCTTTAAAATTTTTTCATTTTAGATTTGTATTCCTAAACGTACATTTTTAATTTAAAGAATTTTAATATACAGTCTTGAAGACTTAAAGAATTAAAAACTAAAAGCGTTTAAAGTTACGAAATTTAAATAAAAAATATATTTATTTTTTCGAATATAAATATAAATAAATCAATTATTTTTAAAATGGATCTGTAATTTAAGTATTAAAAAGTGAACAATAATTTATTTGATAACATGATTATAAATTCGTAAAAAATTTAAGAATTGCGATATTTAGACGTTAAAACTTAAAATGTTTTATTTCGAAAGTCTTAGCATTTATCGAATATTTAGCAATACTTTACTGTTCATTTAAGACGAGTAAGTTGAAACCAAATACTTAAATGTGAACAATTTGAAAAAGAATTGTTTGAAGTCGAAATGTTTAATTCTTCTATTTGAAAAACATTTATTTTGTAAGTGTAAGTGAAAGAATAAAAAAATATTTACTTAACATACATAAGAAAAATGAAAATGACTTTTCATTTTGAATAATTATTTTAAGATAATATTTAAAAAGATTCTAAAAGATTTCCAAAATTCTCAAAAGAGAATCGGGAATATTTTTAAGAATTTTTTTTTTAATTTCCAGGATTTTCTCAAAATTGTAAGAAAAGTTTGACAAATATCTTTTAAACTGAATCAAATTTTTCCTGCTATTTTAATAAAATCCTGCAAATATTAAAAATTTTCTTGAAAATATTCCAGATTCTCTTTTAGGAATTTTTAAAATCTTTTAAAATCGTTTTAAATATTATTTAAAAATAATTATTCAAAACCAGAAATCTTTTTCAATTTTCCTAAGAATCTTAAGAAAATATTTTCATTCTTTTCAATCTTTTGATTAATATTTAAGTTATTAAATTATTAAATTAAAATTACTTGAAATCATTCAAATTTTAAATTAATTTTGGATCTTTTTAAAACTGAAAATGCATTAAAACTTTTCGAGATATAATAAGAAGCATTTTGTAAAAATTTGAGGAAAATTTTATTCATTTTCAAAGATATTTAAAAGTTCTTTAGAAAAATCGAAAATTATTTTAAACAACTTCTAGATTTCTCCGCGTTTTGAAGTTTTTCCGCGAGTTTTAAACCATTTCAAATGAAAAAATTTAACTTCTAAGTTAAGAAATGTTAAATTAAAATTTTGTTTAAACATTTTTAATATTTTTAGCTTAAAATTGTTTAAAATAATATAATTTATAAAAGTTAAAGATACTAAAGTTTTCTGTTTCTCTCCATTTCATTTAAAATTATTCAATTTAAAAGTGATAGTACCTAACTTCCATTTTATACGTGTAAATTATTGAGGATTCTAATATACAATTTTTTAATTAATAAAATTTTAAACTTCAATTTTAAATAATTTAAAATTCAAGAGTTCCGCTTGAAGTAAGTTCATTTGTATTTTATTTTTTACTACTTCAAATGGAAAAATGTTTAACTTTTAGAATTCAAAATTTTTAATTTTATTGACCGTGAGAAATGTTTGTGAACCGGGAAAAATCCGGGAAATGACGGAGAATATTTATTCTTTGAACAAAATGGCCACCCTGATGGACCACCCTAAAAAGAAAATTACTATTTTTAATTTTTTACGCTATGATAACGTAAATTTAAGAATATAAAAAATTCACAATAGTAGCCCTTGGTGTGACTATTCTGGGGTAAATTTGTTTTTCGAAACCTGAATTCAGTCTTCCAAATTACTTGTACCTATATTTCTAATTTTCATGGAATTAGTTTAAAAGTTGAACTGAAAAAATTAATGAAATTTTTTAGAAATTCAATTTGATGTTTAAAGTAAAATATAAAATAAGAATCATTTATATTTTTTATTGAAAATAATTCTTTGACGCTTTTTTATCTTGTAAACTCATTAATTAGTTATATTTGATTACTTAATCCAAGTAACAGAAGGGAAAGTGCAGATTAAAAAAATAATATTTGTAAAATAAAAATTATTTGAATGATTCAATGAAAATAATTCATTTAATGCTTTTTGTGTTATTGATTGCTTAATTATTATTAACTAATAAATTTGTTTACAATATTAAATTAAATAAAGATTAATATTTAATATTGTTTAACTAAGAAAATAAATTTATTATTTGCTTTGAGTTTATGTTATTCAATATGTGATATTATTTGTATAACAACATTTTATTTATATTTATAATTTTCTCTATTCCAATTTCATAATTTAAAAAATGTCTTCAATCTTTTGAAATAATTTTCTAATGTCCGCCTTCAAAATTATATGTTAATCTGTTTTGAGTTTTTATGGAATTATTTAAAAGATAATTAATGATAACTATTGACTGCTTGATTTTTATTCAAAAAACTGAATATAAATTGTTTTTATTTCAGTCACATAAATATATTATTTGCATTAAGGTTATGTCATTCAATATTGGCTTTTATTTATATAATAAAATTTGTTTTTTGTTAAAAAGACCTCCATCAAAATAATTTTTTCTAATGTTTGGGATGTTGGAAAATGAGTATCTGAATTCAGTTTAAGAAATTATATGTACATAAATGATAATTAAAATAATTAATAACTGATTTTTCTGTTCTTTACTCATTAGTTAATTATTAATAGATTCTGCTAAAATTTATATTTTCTAGAATTAGTTAAAAGCTTAGAATTAATTAAACTTGAACAAAGACATGTTCAAATTTAAAAAATATTTTAAGGGAAAATTATTTAAATGTTTCAATAAAAAAAAAATTTTTAAAGCTAAAAGTCCTTTGAATTTTTTATTAAAATAATAATTTAATGCTTTCTTTCGTTTTGAAAGGATTGAATATTTATTATGTAATTCGGTTAAAACTTCAATTTTCTGGAACTATTTCAAAAGATATAAAGATATTCAGAAATTTAAATTTAAATTCAAAAAAACATAAAGTTAAAAATAATTTGATTTATTCTACGAAAATAATTACTTGATGCTTTGTATGTTTTGTACTATTTAATTAATTTTTAGTTGATTAATTTTGAAAACAATATTGAATTGCATAAAGATTCAATTTAAGATGTTTTTAATTAAGTAACATGAATTGATTATTTACCTTCAGATTATGTAATTCAATATTAGGTTTTACATTTACAATAAAATTTTATTTTCTCTTTAGAATACCTCTATTAAATTGTTTGATTTTTCTGATGCTACTGAAGTGAAATGAGTTTCTAAATTCAATTTTTAAAATCATAAGTAAATAATTCCAATTTTTTTTAAAATTAATTTTAAAGGTTATTAATAAATACAATTTTAAGTAATGAAAGCTCAAATTTGAAAAAATATAATAAATAAAAATAATAAATAAAAATAATAAATTCATTAAGAGCTGAATAATTTTTTCAAAATATTAAATTAAATGAAGTTTAAAATTTAGTTTCTTAAAATTAGGTAACATAAATTGATTATTTATTCCAAGGTTCTATAATTAAATATTGGGTATAATTTGTATAATAAAAGTTTCTTTATTTCTAAATTTCTTTATCTAAATTTATTAATAATTCTAATTTTGATAAAAATATATAGTAGAAATTATTTCAATATATTAGTGAAATTAGATTAATTAATTACCAACTGATTAATTTTTTCACAATATCAAACTTTGCTAAATTCTAAAATGATATAAAAAATTTGACTGGTAAAAAGGTTAACAAATAAACTGTTATTATAAAATTAGATCAATAATAGAAATTAATAAAAAAGTAAGCGCGCGCTGATGTGCGCACATGGTAATCTAGCTCAGAGAAAAAGATTTAAAGTATAAATAAAAAAAATATTTGAAAAGAATTTTAATTCCCAAAATCAAAAGTCTCATCAAATAGAATGCAAGCGATATGGTAAAGAAAATTTTCATTGATGTTAACTAACAATTTACATTGTGAATGGAAAAAACTGTTTGTATTATGTGACATTCAAGACGCCTGAAGGTGAACAAATAATAGAGATTTGATTTGAAACGAGTCATATTTGAGCAGTAAGAAAACAAACGTGATAAATCCACTTAATTTCATTTTGCAATATATAAGGATATCATATTTATTAAAAATTCTAAATATCTTTTTAAACAATTCAGTTTCCCAAAAATTGTAATCTCACAATATTAAATTTTTTTATTAACCATTAGTAATTACCTAATCAATTTCGTGAATTAAGATATTATAAGCCTTTGCCGATAATTTTGCTACAAAATGATTTTCAATTAAAATTTTCTTTCTTATTAATAATATTCAGAAACATTTAGAAATCAATTTTATCATAAAATAGAATTTTTTATTTAAAACCTTTTTATTTAAAAAATTGATAGCGCTGGAATTTGTAATCTTGTTAGTAGATACACGAACTGGAAAGAGCAATTGTTTCACTGAAGGTGAAAATGTTACCCAACAGTCGTGTTTTTCTTTTAATCGAACTTTTATTAAAAATTTACTTAAAATTATAGATATGAAATTATGTTATTATCAAGTATTGTATGTTATATAATAATATTTAAATATATTCCGATTGATAATAATATAATTTGTAATTTTTTTCGAATGTTTATTCAGAAATTAATCCTATTTAGTTGAAACTTCAAAGAAACTTTAAAAAAATTATTTTTAAATAACATTAAAAACAAATGAAGTTAAGAAATAATGACAAAACGCATAGAAATTCTTTTCTCGCCTGGTAAAGAAGACTTTTTATTTTTATTGTCGTCTAACTATGTTACGATTGAAATTCTACATAGTAGGTTCAAGTAGAGAAATTCGAGCTACCAATTACAGAAAAAATTATTAATTTAATTAATTCATAAATTCAGAAATTCGATAGTGAAAAACTACTAGCTGTTATCTAAAGATATGTGAATTTATTCAAGACTGAATAAATTAATTACGAGAAGGTTTAAAAATTGGGAAACCTGGTGAGTGAAAAGTTTTCGAAAGGAACGCAATTGTGTAAAAATATAAAAATATTGAGCTTTATTGAAACAGTAAGAAGGTAATATTTCCGCAACGTTACCACCACCTTGCCGGACCGTAGTCAGAGAGAAGTGAGGTCATTAGAGTTTACTTTCTCCCAACGAAATTCTGGGAACACATACATACTATACATTTACTTTACTAACTGTGCGAGAGTGTGCGACTGTAACCCC
>JAWWLR010000002.1:26521994-26537259 GCA_035041075.1 Acraspis erinacei
CTGCCAACTCGAAACCGACGGGATCAGCACAGGGTTGGGAACCGTACTTACGCAAACATTCGATTGCGTAAATTACGTAATCGCTTACACGAGTAGCATTTTACATGGCGCAGAATCTCGGTACTTGGCATCTGAAAAGGAATGGCTAGAGTTAGTTTGGGCCATAGGAAATTTAGGCCATATTTATAAGGCTAAAGTTATAAAGGAATCACGGACCACTTAGCGTTAAAGTGACTCCATAACCTAAAAAATACCACTGCCTGATTAGCTAGATGGACACTAGAACCTCTCGAATATGACTACGAAGGCATATACCGCAAAGCTAGCTCAAGTTTCGTAAAAAAATATAGCATTTGCATAAGCAAGTAGCTTTTTTCAGACTTTAAATCATAAAAACTTGTCCTGCCAAAAAAACTATCAATACAGGTTGTTAAAGAAAATCATGGCGACATAAAAGCAGGAAATTTAGGTTCCGAAAAAATGTACGCGAGGATTTCTCAGTACAACTTCTGGCCAAGCATGTATTGCGAAATAATCAGATACGCGAAAAACTGTGAAATATATCAGAGGACCAAACGGAGTAACCAACCGAAAGTAGGACTAATGGTTAAAAGAATCGTCGAAGAATCATGGATTATGATTTCTGCAGATATCATGAGCCCAATAACAATTTCAAAAAAGAGAAAAACCAATAGTTATTAGTTTTGTAGATATTTTCACAAAATGTGTCGAAATAATCCTAGTTAAAAAAGATAACGGGATCACTATAGAGTCGGAATTCCATGAACGTGTCATTTCGCGTTGTAAAACACTGCGGATCCTACACACCGGCAATGGCACGGAATTTGTCACAAAAACCTTCAAAGAATCAACTGAAAAATTTGACGTCAGGCAGACGCAAAGGCCAAAATACTACCCGCAAGCAAAACCAACCGAGCGATACAATAGGACAATGAAACAAATAATTAAAACCTATTTAGATAACGACCAGTCCACTGGAGATGAATACATAGATAAAGGACACGAAGAACAGGCAAGCAATTATAATCTAAGGATAAGTACTTTAGAATACCAAATAGGCGACAGGAAGATAAAAGCAGTAACAAAATGATCAAATAAGGCGGATAAAAAAACAGGTAAATTTCATCCCAATGCACTAACTCTCTAGACTTTAAGAACAAAAAGACGGTCAGAATCTTTACCTTTCAGCAGATAGAATCTATGAACTAATTTTCATACTGCTAAAAGGAAATTTCCAAAACCTCAATGGAGCAACACCTACAAACTAGCTAGACAATAAAATTGTTATGACTACGACTAACAGGAAAATCCGAAAAACCATAAGCGAACACCATAACTGAGAAAAAATGAGAAAATACAACATATTTATTGAAAGTACATTTCTATTGCAACTCCCTTTGAAATCTTCAACGTTAAAAGCTTAAAAGGAATGCTGAAGAATATACGTAACTGCAAAGAAATAAATATTTCACAGTCTAACATAATTCATATGAGAAAAGTATAATATAATATATATCTAAACTCATCTCTGAATAGTCTTTTATATCTAAATTTTTGACTATAGAGTCTCAAGAGGTAAATTATGTTCTTCTTATAATCAAGTTAATAGAATTTGGCATGAGTATTTTCTTGGCAACAGGTAAGACACGTAGGTTTTTCTTCATATTACTCGTCTTAATCATGCGCTGAAAACAGCGACGGTTTATTTTCAATATTTAACCCTTTATTAGTAGTACACAAAAAGAATTACTGAAGTAATTACCCTAATCTATATTAGTCCCTTTTATTGCCTTTGATTTTCAACTCCAGTTGAAGATTCGTATACTGCATCTCCTCTGCTTCTAATTCAGCCTTCTTAATTTGTAATTCCACTTTAAGTATTTCTTTTTCAATACTATCCTATTCCTGCTTACATTTTATATCTTACTGAATCAAGAGTAGTTGATAATCTAATGATGCTATTTTTCCTTCAGTGGCAGTTCTCATGCTCTCTGGCAACAAGTTATGCCTGTCAGTCTTAATATTTTTCTCGTTTTGCGACTCAAGTAACAAGGCAAACGTTTTGAACAGTGACGTTCATTCTCGTCAGTCGAATCGCGTTTTTTGTTACAATTCATTAGGAAGTATAATTCTCCTTCCGGGAAGTTTTTTAATTACTTTTTTGGTTTTCCTCTTACATTATGCTCCTTTTAAATAACGGCTTCGGTAGTCTTCCGCGATGACACTAAGTCTTCATATACCGTTAATTATTCTAGTGGCAACACCGTTTCCTCACAAACTGAATTATCGCACAGGATTTCTTTTTCCTCGATATCTTGCGAATCTTCTATTGAATTCTGTGAATCCACAACTGTGACAAATACATCGCCATCATTCATTGAATCCAATCCTGATATTGTTGTTAGCATCATGACCAGTTGTTTCTCGTCAGCGGATGTCAACTCTACAACTACAATTTCGTTATCGTCATAACCTGCGTTTCCAAATAACAATTTGTTAAGTGTGAGGAAATCTGAACGCTATTTTAGTTATTAGGGCTCTAGATCCACATGGATTGGAAATAATTTACATTAATAGTTGTTCGACATACGTCACCAAATCTAGTTTGTTCTGGATTGTCATTGGGCAAAGAAAATATTTTTTGAAAGTTTTGAAAATGTCAAATTTGTTATAGATTGGTATAGTTATAGATTGTTGGTTGAAGCTTACGCGGAATATGTTATAGCCCCAAAAACTTGTGAACGATGATCTCAACGGTTTAAAACTGGCAACTTCGATATAGAAAACAAGAAACTTCCAGGTCAGCCTAAAAAGTTTGACGATGAAGACTTGCAAGCTTTATTGGTTGAAGACTCAAGGCAAACGTTAAAGCAAATGGCAAATGAATTAAATGTTGCCCAATCCACCATTACCGAACGTCTACACGCATTGGGAAAGGTCTAAAAGGTAGGGAAATGGGTTCCATATCAATTGAAAGACAGAGAAATTGAAAGACGGAAAACCATTTGTGAAATTCTTTTAGCGAGACAGAAAATAAAGGGTTTCTTGCATCGAATTGTGAGAGGTGATAAAAAGTGGATCTAGTTTGACCACGCAAAGCATTGAAAATCATGGGTAGACCCAGGCCAGCCTTCAATGTCACAGCCAGTGCGCAATAAAAATGGACATAAGGCTTTTCTGTGTATTTGGTGGGCCCCACAACTGGAGGATGCAAGAGGGTGTTTCTTATAAATAAATAATAATTTCTCGGTCTTTGCATATTCCCGACACTTGTGCACATATTGTTTAAAATTAAAGATCAATGCATCGACAACAGTAATTTGTTGATTGTGAATTCTCTTTTGTAAAAGCTCCTTGGGCTTTAACGAACACATTTTCATCACGTATCTCGTGCTTCGCATTCGATTTTGGCTCTTAAATTGTATATCATTTCCATAAATGTATATTATTGCAATGTATAACATGCATTTTTTTTAAAACAGACGCAGTTTAATTCTCTTGTATAAAGCAACGCGCATTCTTAAAAAAACTTTTGTTATTGAAAAAAATGTAATTTTTGGATTTTCCATTATTTTTTATGCTGCCAAAATTTGAATTTTCTTCTTTTCTCTTGCCTTTTTTCATATCGTGCGTTATTTGGTTTAAAATGTTCCTTTTCGTGTGTTTTCTGACATTTTGTAAATGCTATAACTCTGGTAATTTTTGGTTTTGTGAAAAAGGCATTAGGATAAATTTGTTCATATTTTTTAATACTATGAAGATCCTTACGCTAGGGGTTATCCATTTGATTTAGAAATTATCACAAGACACAAGCTTGATAATTTGAATTAAAATAATGTATACAACAATTTCAGTAACATCATTTCAAACAAATGTTTTGATTTAAATGAAACTCGATTTAACCGCGGTTTCAAAGTTAAAAAAATCCAAAATTGCAATTTGGATTTTCATGCAATTCCTGGAACTTATACTTCCGTGAGAATTTTTAAGGTTATGAAATTTATTTTTTTATCATCTTCACTGAAACACAGCAGAGACTCGTAGTTTACTGCCTCCACTTTCATTTTCCAAACTATCAGAGCGATATCTTATTTAGTGTGTATATAAATATAAACCTCATAAGCAGCCTATTGAAAAAATTTAAATTTACTTGCAATGTTCTAAAGCACCGTAGGTTTTTCTCCAAATTTGCAATTAAAAAAAAAACTTTTTTACAATTCTAAATATTTGGGACAGCTTCTTCCGTTCCTTGTAGTTCACGTTCCAAAATTTCAATACGAAATTTCAATACTTCCAGTTTTATTTTTTCAGAAGTTTTTTGTTCTTAAAATGTCCTCCGAAATAAAGCAGAGAAGTGTAATTTATTGCCTTTTATTTCATTTTTAAAACCTTTAGAGCGATATCTTATTTCGCTTTGACGTAAGTTAGAAAAGAAAAATTGAGGACTAGCTTCGTCACGCGAACCTCTCATTACATAAGCTCCATTCCAAGGTAGATAAGTTGAAAGGGGCGTCATCAATATTCAGTAATATAATCCCAACAAAGTTTCAAAATTATTCAATAGGTTTTGAGGCGCGACTAGAAGGATAGGAACAGAATGACACACAGCCGTAGGTTATGCGGGAAATTTCAAATGGTTTTCGTAACTCCAGTCGACAAAAGCCATTAAGGTAGGGGGCAGGCAAATCAATTCTTAATTATAAGAAACTAAAATAAATAAACTCTATTTTTGAAAAACCATGCAGCTTGCGGATTCAGATAACTATAATTGAGTCTTAAAATTGAAAATTCACCATCTAAAAATTAATGACTTGCGACTTGGAATAAAATTTCATCGTCACGACTCTGGAACATTATCTTCTACCCCATCAGTTGTGATGGTTTCTTTTTGAATTTGTGAAATTCTGTGTTTAACGGTTTCTTTCGTAGGCCGATTTCCAGCAGGCCGATTTCTTGCTTATTTTTGAAATTTTGTGGTTCTTTCTTTCTTGAGATTTTTCTCTACCATCGTAATTGTGTAGAAAACAAAAAAGTTCTTAGCATCAACTCTAGAGTATTCCATACATAGTATAAACTTCCAATGCTGTAAAAACTGGCTTTCTCTAAAACGTAAAAGATTATATCAATTTTGACATCAGCTTGAAAGAGACTAGAATATAATTAATTTTACTGCAAACAGAATAATGAAATGTAAATAAAATCTCGCGCTCTTGGATATTTCAGTTTAAAATAAAAATATATATTGGCCAAATATTTTTTAAATACAGTGCAGATGTCAAGTATCAATGTTTGTACGTTTGAGAGTACTATCTTACACGTAAAACAGGAATTATTGTAGATACGTTTTTTGACGTGGACATAGTTTATTTTACTGAGAACAGGCTGAAATTTGCGAAAGGCCAAGCTTGAGTCACGATTTATGTTAATGAAGAAACACAATCCTTATTATTTGTTACACTGATAACTGACTTTTGTCCGGTAATTTGTAAAGATTGAGGATCGTATATACTCCATTCTTATTCTTCGCCTCAATTCCTAATTCTATTGATAAATACAATAATATAATACCCCTATAATTATACTTTAAACATTTATTCAATTTTAGGAACAAACAATTTTTCCGATGTAATCTGCATTCCTGTTCCAATTGCTATTGTTTCCAACCTCTATATGTGATTGTCCAAAATTAGTGCGAAATGAATCTGAAATTATTTCGTTGGCAAACAAGTCCGTTCGATTATTTGTAGAAAATTTATAATTATTTATTGCATAGAGAAAATAAATTTTAATCATTAGCATCATTTCCATTTCTCTCTGTGAACCTAATATGTGCGTAACTATGCCCATGCACGTCCGCATTATCGAACTCTGCGCGCCTTTATTTAGTCCGGTACAGTTGGGCACCAATAACTTTCTGATCACCTCGCAGTGCGTCAGAAAATGGTATGCCTTAATATCCCAGAGAAATCACTATATAATGGACAGTGGTCTGAATTTGGTTCAAAGAGTTTCAGAATTGTCTTCCCATCTGTCATTTAGAGAGATAGGAAAGTTTCTCGAATGATCAAATATTTCTAGTTCTTTAAAATACTTTATGGCTCTATTCCTTATTGTAAGATTAAGTTTACAAGCTGGCCCTAACCCGAATGACGATTTGCCTAATATTCTTGACTTGACCTTACGTCTTCGCCCACCTTCTTCTTCTACTACTCACATACCCCAGTCACCCGCCGAGCCCGAGTCTCAACAGCCTGTCAGGTTCAGATATCATCCTACCACTCCACATCCTGCTAGGAGTCTCGAGCCTTCTGAAAATGCAAGCTCCAGGTCACCTCTTGCCAGGGCTCCTCTTTCCAGCACTCATGATTATGAGGTATTTGGATATGGAGTTGGGCAAATTGGATTTATTCGGCTAATTCCATTTAGAAATTCGTACAGGAGGTTCGAATTTCGAAGCTACACTTTTCGTCGCTCTTCGCTAATTCGGTTTCGAGTAGCAAATAATGTCTACGATTTAATGCCAAACCAGCAAGCAAATTGTGCTATCAACATCTAATGGTGATGTTTTTGCAATATTGGAAACTGGTGGTATATTTAGTGGAATATATAATTCCAAAAGAAGAAATTGTCGTGCAAAAATAAACATGGGAAGCAGTATGGATATTTACTTGACACGAGAAGAAATAGAGGAAGTTCCAGTAGGTGCCCAGCACCTAATAGATAGGAATTTTTACGTAGTATTTGAAAGTCACGATCCTTTGAATATAAACCAATAATTCAAGCTTAAACATATATAATTTAGTTAATCGCGCATGATGAAAATGGATAATTAAGCTATTATTGGCGGAATGCCCTGCCCCTTCGACGTCTCAGAGGTCCTCCAATCAAGAACATTGAAAAATTTGAAATTTTCGAATTAAATTAAAAATAATAAAATACTTCCATCAATATTTTATTGCTGTATTGGTTATCTATTGATTTATTCTATTTACCTATGTTCTTAGATTTCTTACTATATTTGCATCCTAAATTTAATAAGTGAAAATTAAAAATCGACTAGGTTGGATTCTCAGTGAAAATAGAGGTATCATTTTGAAGGTTAAGCGCCTGTGGATAATCATGATAATATGAGTGGCTCGTACTTTTTTATAAAATAAAAAACTTTTTTTTAATTACATAATGGAAAGCAGCTATATATTTTATTTATTATGTAATACTGATATTGTTGATAATTTTAATGTATTTTAGTACATTTCTAAGCAATTAAAACAAGGCCTTGTTTATCTCGAAAATAAAATTATACATAAATTTGAGAAATATTTGGTTGGTAATTAAAATCATCTACGATTAACGCATGGAATTAATCACACATTACTAAATGTTTGGATTGCTAATTAAATATAAGTCTTATTAGGCTTTTCAGCCGAGAAGGTTTTATTGCAATAAAAGAAGATTATTTTTATAATACACGTGAATTTCTTATTCGTAAATATTAAGATCGTTTTATACCCCATATTGAGTTATTTTATTATCTATTGAAACGACCGATCCAACTTATCTCATATGGCGGCTTTGAATTTTGTTATTATTACAGAAAATTTATATTTTTATTGGAATTGTTTTTTTCTTGCCAACTCTGCAATAAAATAAAACTGTACTAATAACCATTTAAAAAGGCGGACTTTTTTAGGGGTAGCACATCGATTTAGATATTTTTATTAATATTATAAAAGACGCTTGGTTTTATTTGTATTGTCTTTTGTTGGTAAATGTTGAGTGGAAAAACCTAGTTATTTCTTTTCTGAAACGCCCAGTCATGATGCGGACCGCACATTTTTATAAGGCTAAATTTATGTCCTCGGTTAAATCCAAACTTATTTATTTATGGTTAAGGGGACTGATCGCGTAACCCTGAACAGGTTAATTGGGTCAAATCGACATAGGATATTAAAAAAACCTTCCACATAGCCAAATTATTGCTGAAAATTCTGTCCGATATTATGGATAGATGGTTGATCCCATAAAGGGGGGGGGGGGGTTAAAGCGTAGGTTTTCTTATCACTAATTAAACTAATGAGACCACATTTTATAAAACTACATACAGTAGGCCTTTATTGAAATGGATAGTTCGGTATGAGAATTAACCGGATCACAAACTTCAACTGTCACTGAACTCAACAATAACGCTTTACGGATCAAACAAACTTTATCGTTAGATATACTAGCTATTCTGGAACAAAATGAAAGACGAAAAGTCAAACAAGGCACGGAAGTGGACTCGCGGTAGCTAATTCTACTCCATCTCACCATTTTATTTCACGTGGTCGTACCCCAAACTAGAACACTCTTATATTCCTTACAAGATTATCGGTAAAGAAGAGATTCAGTCGACGGGCACATCGAAATCGCAGTACAAGTCCCAGCATTATTCAAGAAACGTGCCGTTAGCAGTATTAATTATTTATTGTTTATTCTTGTACAATCAAAGTGTTTCAAATATGAAACATTTAATTCATGCTGCACTTTTTTATTCATTGTTTCATTCTATATCTTAAACCTATAGAAAGTAGAATTTACTTGCTAAAATTGATTTTAGATAATCATGCAGCCTGCTGACACACAGAGCAGTTCTCTGCTCTTTTATCCGCACCTTGCGCTACGCTGCCAAGTAGCTTTAGCTTTCGCCATTGTAGCATATTGTGGCCTCTGTCTTCTACTGGACTCTACAGGATATCCATCCCATCTTGCTGACCTCGACTCAGTCAGATGAACGAGCTCGCCAACATCACCCATCATGCCGACTGCCTCCTTGAAGAATCAGAAGTTGATTAAAGACCTCATCATTATTGGTCTGTCTTATACCCCTGATTGTGATAACAAGGTTGCCTGGCTTAACCTTACTTTTAAGGTTATTTAAGCTCCTTTATCTTCGTAGGATTGGATGTCAATCTGACCCCGTCCTCCTCCTTCTTCTGGCTTGAGGTCGCCGTTGCACTCGTACGGGTCCTGGTCAACTTTGTTCGAAGTGGATTTTATGCTCAACAAAATGGTGAATTTCTGCTCGACTAAAAAGACCAATCCTGCTGTCAATCAGAAATGGACTGGTGGAAGCGCTGGAGGTGCTAAGTATGCAGCAGCAGCTTGCAGGTAACTTCGTTTGAAGTTTTGTCAGCAAAAATGGGAAGGTATTATAGATAAGCTATTGAAAAATTCACTCTAGGTGCAATTTGTTACTACTGAAGAGATAATTATTGATTCTTTTGCTTTTTGTTTCAAAAATTGAGATGTATTATCAATAGCTTCTGCTTCATCATTCCTGATCGAAGATGAGTTCGAATTATTTCCAACGTTAATATTATTTTCCTTTTTGAGTTCTCTAAGGGGGGGGGGGCATTTTTAAGCGCGGGCATTCCTGACCCTGCACAAACTGGTATTTTCCTCCCAATTATTTTCAAGTAGTAGGAGAAAGTATAAATTTTGCAGTTTTCACAATATTTTCGTTTGGAAGGGGTTATTTCAGCAGTGGACAGTACAATCATTTTTTTGCGACAAAAGGTATAGAACTCCAAAATTTGCTGAACATTTTTTTTGCGCTCACCCTCCTCTACTTGTCCACAAAGTCTTGTTTTCCATTTCTGGTAAAAACGTAAGTAACAGGAGAGTTCCATCATCCTCTTTTATTTACGTGCACACTACTTGACTTCTCTGTTGATTCCTATCTTTCTTCTCCCTTTTGCGACCCTGAAACCTATGTATGCATCTCTTTTCATTCGCTTCATTTTTTCTGTATTTTTTATCCATCCCTTGACATTAGAAATTGAGTTGCGGTGTCTGCACACTCTGTTTGAATAATTCTGTCGAAACAGGTCGTTGGAACTGTGGACTATAATGATTCGCTCTTATAGTCTTGCCTTCCTCGCTTTGCCTCGCCTCGCACGCTTGTCCCTACGTGTCCGCTTTGCCTCTCATTGCCAAACTCTTGCTCCTTCCTTCTCTTCTTCTCCTCCTTACACAACATAACCTTCAGTTATTCTACTACCCTTTTGGCTTCATTTCATACATCAATATATCCTATTAATATTCTCTATTCAACCACACCTCAATCTCCCTATCGGATCCTGACTGACCCGTTATAATTCTGAAACTCGTCCTTACCGTATCCCACCTGAAAATATAATTAGGCGTATTCCTTTCCAAATTCAATGTCCACTCTACATACCTCTCCTATATTCTATTTACCTTCTAACCTTCCTTACATCCCCACAACTCCACACCATAAATCAAGGCACTCTTCGATAGCGACTCGAAAAATTGCATTTAGCTTCCAAAATCCTCATCACCAAATTTTCCCTTCTTACTCTCTTTTTTACATGACTCTCCACTCCGAAATTTCTTCGAAACCGGAAGCCCAGGTACAAAAACTATTTCACCTCGTGCACCGCGTCTCTCTTCCACTTAGACTCACTTCCTTATCAGTTCCATCTCCTTTTCTGAACACCATCACCTTAGACTTTTCCGCATTCAGATCTAACCCATTCTTATCCAGGGATATTCTCAACCTTTTCATAATACAATACGTAAACAGTTTTAATAGTGCCCCATTCCTCCGTAAAACCCGCCTGCCCCTCCGCCAATATTCCTCTTCCCTCGAGATTCTTCCGCAGCTTATCGGCCAACACAATCGCGTATATTTTCTACTTGTTTTCATGAGGGAATAGGTCCCAGCTTCAAAATTTTTTCACTATCCTCTTCAGCCTTTTCCTTACCTCTTGTGGGTTCAACATCTATACTTCGGTCTCTACAAAGTTCAGTCCTGCTTGCTTATACTTTCTTATCTGCTTCTTTATCTCCTCGTCATTCGGCTCCTCTCCATCTACCTGCCTCGTTCGTCTAACTCCCTTACCTCTCTCACGTGAATGCTCCATCTTCTTACTTATTCCCACCCTACGTTTCCTAAACCTATTTATTATCTTTCATACGTCCCCTTCTGTCTTAACACTCCTCTTCCAAACCTTTTCCATTTGCAAATCTTCCTCTTATATGTCAACCTAAACTCCTTCCTCGTTTCCACCAACTTCTCTCTTTTCGTATTTCCCTCTTTCAACTTCTTGTACTTGCTTTCCACCTTTCTTTTAAAACATTTCTTTACACACACCCTTTCACTTTCTCCTTCAGACCCTGCAAACTTGGCTGTTGCCACACGCCACTTTCATCCACAATCTTAATGACTTATTTTCAGAATCTACCCTCCCTTCCATCGCGAATATCTCCGTATCCTCCCAACCTTGCATATTTATGACCATATAGTCTATTACCGATACTCCCACCTTACTCACTTACGTGTATTCTCCCTGTTCTTCCCCAGTTACCATAAAATTTGCAACCACCCAGCCTCTATCCTTCATCCAGTCCCTTATAATCTCCCCCTCTTTATTTATTTCCTTATTACCTTACCGCTAGCCCTTTCTTTCTTCTTTACTCTCAACGCCTCCTGGAGCCTTTACCTATACCCTCTTATAGCCTTGACTCTATTCTCTCTTTTCCTTTCTCTCTACCCACGTCTCTACCAGTCCCACACTGTTAAATCTCCATGCTTCCCCCTGATATACCCCCACTCCTCTCCCTCCTAACCCTGGAGTTCAGCGTTCTCTGAACATCTCGCTCCTACCGCGTTATGTCGATGTCGCTGGAAAATGCCTTATCCGTTATCATATTTTCATTTCGCATTACTCACTACTCCAAGAGCTCTCTCTGCTCGTCCTCCGTCCTGCTACCTACCTCTAATCTCTCCCTCTCTCTCTCTCTCTCTCTAAACCTTCTACTTTCTCCATGAGCTTTTTCATTTGCTTTTCCCATTTAGCGTAAATAATCCTCATGTCCTCTATTTCTGAAGTCCCGTCCATTTTTTTGGGTGGTAACCTACAGTCCTACGTGCCGTACTGCTTCTCTTGAAAAGACTCTTTCCAGACTCTTTTGAAAATCTCTCTACCGCTTCTAAAACAAGAGATCTTCCCCCTTACTTGCGCTGGACTCTCTATCGCTTGCTTTTACTCTTGTTTCATTCTCACCGTGCAGCTTTTCCCCTTCCTACTGACGCGGCTCGCTCCCCCGCCAGGCGCTGCTACCCACACTGGCGTGTGGAGAAAAGATCCTTTCCCGTCTAGGTCACTACTAGTAATCAAGCTGACCCCCTCCAGCTCAGTCACTCCTGCTCTTTCGTCGGTAACGGACACTTCTCCATACAGTACCTACTAAAAACCGACACATATATATCAAGGACTAAAAAACTAAAGGGGATAAGCGTTATTTTCGAAATTTTACAGGGGACGAAAAAACTTTCGTTTTTTTTTATTTCAAGCACCAAATAATGTTCACTTTTGGTACACGTAGTTCTAGTGCATATACATTCCATGTACAAAATTAATGCCTCTACATGAAAAAGACTGAAAGACTGATCTCCACGGTAGCGGAATAAATAAATGGAATAACTCCATCTGTTTTTCCTTTTAACTTGTTTAGCGCATTCGCCAGGCGTTATATTACATTATTCATAAGAATCCCCATACTACGCCATTAACAAAGAAAATACAATGAATTATAGCTTCATTTATTCGTAAAAGTATGTAGAACAAGGTTCTGGATGTATTTTATTTCTGAATTGAACGAGAAAGAAGTAGAAGAGAGTGGGGCAGGTACGATCACGGGGCAAGTCCGATTACTAGCGATTTCTTAAAATGTCGTTCATATTTTTAAGTGGAATTCGCGCAAAAAGTTAGTTCCTCTAGTGACCTGACTTCACACAAGTGAACGTGGC
Source organism: Acraspis erinacei (assembly GCA_035041075.1). Classification (NCBI taxonomy): domain Eukaryota; kingdom Metazoa; phylum Arthropoda; class Insecta; order Hymenoptera; family Cynipidae; genus Acraspis; species Acraspis erinacei. Next base: position 26,534,830 of record JAWWLR010000002.1, read on the forward strand.
ACGCGTGTGTTGTCGCTGGTTGATTTTTAATTGTTATGTAACCTCATTACCATTTGGTGTTAAGCTTTTTTTTTATTCAAATAATAATCTTGTTCGGAGCTTCATGTAGGAAAAATTGATTATTTCAAAATTCTAAATGCTGCCGATTACTTACCTACTTAAATCGTTGATATAATACTAATTTTATGAGAATGTCACGTCAACTACACTGCTGCATCAAGAATTGTCGCTGAACGGTTACCAGACAGAAGACATCCTACTAATTTAACAATAAGTAATTTGAATTTGGTAACTACATAGTCACAGTCTTTACATCTTATCCGAAATGATTGTTACTGTCTGAGTTTGTTTGGGGGAGGAGGGTGTTGTGATAACAATCCACAGCCTACCCCGCTGGGTGGAAGACGTGCCGCGCGACTGATACAAGTAAATCAGTGAAGATTGTAGTACTTTTCAAAAATTAATATTTTCAAGAAGAAAATATTCGCGCAGATCGTCCCCTTGTCAGTGAAACGGTTTTTGTGTTTAAACTTTAAATATTTTTTTTTCAATGTAAACTTTTATATTTTTCGTTGCGAATTCATTTTTGTTGTTGTTTAAAATTCAATTAATGCTTGGCTAAAAGACAAACTATGTTGTTAAAGTACACGCAATATTTCTTATAATGAAATTTTAATTGTTTCTTTAGAGAATTAAGAATAATAAAGTCAAATTTCCCTACGTATTTCCTCTAAAAACAAGCGAAAATTTCAATATGACTTGTCCTACTGTTCAGATTTGAAAAAAGTCTCTTTTTAACTAACCCACAAATGAAATGCCAAAAAATTACAATCATATCATACTTTATACGGCTCTGTCCCACTTTTCCCCATATCTCACTCTGCCCCACTCTCTCCTTATTTTCATAAACAGATTTTTTTAATGCAAATTTTACACATTTACGTGCAAAAGATCAATTTCTGTCCACTAAAACACACGTTTTCATAAAGGGCACCGACATCTTGCTAAAATTTAAGTTGCACTTATCTGTAGGGTCATAGATTTAATTGGAGAAAAAAATGACGACATTACATTTATTGTTGGTTAGAGCACAGTGGGGATAAGACTTTATGTAAATATTGTTTTACGATTGTGTATAATCGTTAACTATAATCAGCAATTTTTTCATCTTGCATAAAAAAGGTGTCCATTTAGATACAGACAAATATACAGACATACCTACAGACACCTTTGTAAAAATAGTTTTTTTTCTAAATTATACAGTCTCCTGGGTGGTTGACAAGGATCCCTATAAACGGGCTTTCCTGGTATGAATGATATTAGTATGATAGAAGGGTGAAAAAGCCTTGCTAACACGGGCCTTCTTGATCCCTGGATCCCTCTCGGAATGATTTCAGTTTGGAATCGGCACGGGAATGACCTGCGGCCCGCACAGCGACTAAGAAACAAACCTCCGTTGGTATGGTGGCCAGCGAATGTGTATGTATTGATTGTTACTGCCTACTCGTGGGAATCAAAATGCAACATTCAAAATCAAAATCGAAAGAAGAAGGGGAAAGGGAGGTGGCGAAGAGGAAAAAGGGGTTTAACTTAACCCCTTCCTCCTAATCTGTCTCGCAGGCAAGCCAAACTCAGGTTGCGGCTGTACCCCAGCTCTTTCGGGAGCTGACGGATTGACAGTTCATCTGAGTGTGGCTATGGAAACTGGAGCGGCTAATCAGTCCCCCACCAAGAGGAAACGTGTGAACGTTCTCAGATAAATAAACTGAAGAGGCAAGCGCAGCGAGCTTTTAGAGCAGTTGCGATACGTGGATCGTCGGTGATAACAACATCGACGACCAACATCGAAGCTCAGAAGAGAGGAAGGGGCTCGGAAGGCATCCCCCCGGGGTAGGGTAAGCCAGCGAAGAAGCACAAGGCGGGATACGAGCTAGCCCGACTCGCAGCTTACTAACGAGAAGTATGAGCTCTTCAGGGAGGCTACCTGGGCGGCGCTCGATAGAGTGTCCCCAAATCAATGGCCAAAAATTAGGACCTGCTTCTGCAGGGGAGGGTCTTTGTATTTATGGCAGCTGACCCAGCAACGAAAGCTTGGCGACAGAAGGATGTGGTCGAGACACGTCCTTGGGAAGGCGCATCTCTTAAGGTGGGTGGAGTTGAGTTTCTCCAGAAGATGGTTAAGGCCACGGCTTGGTTGTCAGGTAAACTGGCATACCCATCTATGGTCCTCCATCGGCTGGAGCGATTCAACCCCTTACTTAACACAGCGTCCTGGCGAATCCTCAGGAAGAGAGCACAGCGGGAGGAGGAATAAAACATCTCCTAATTTTGCAAATTCCTGAGTCTCAGGTGAGAGCTCTTACGCTCCTCAACGCACAGGGACATGGCTGCGAGTTAGATAGGCATCTGGATAATCCAGGAAACATGTTT